>CM064518.1:25513141-25766267 GCA_032716605.1 Paralithodes platypus | reverse complement strand
TGGAAAAATAAAGAAAAATTTCCAGGAATTAATGCTCATTAAGGTTTTGTTAACCCACATGTTCGCATATACAAGTGTTAATAAATCCCGCAGGGTTTCAACGGGATAAGGCTTATATTTTTGCTGCATGTTTCAAATTATAATTATTTTTATTAAGAATGAGGATTGCAAAAGACACAGCTAACACATCTCGCTACGCGGCTTGGGTGTTTGGTGGTTAAAGAAGGCTCTAAACAAATCTTCTTAGCTAAAGAACATGAAGAATACCACTCTGTATGGATAATGGTTCGCAGTATGGCACTTATAGTCGGTAGGAGGTGGTGACTGTCTCAAGATTCAATTTTGTAACAAAGCCCCCCCATCATAAAGACGCCGGCCCTTGACATATTTTTAGTAGAATAGCCCAGGTGCAGGAATATACGAGAGTTTGAGTTGTTTTAACGAATTGTCCCAAACGATCGTGCGTAAAAATAGAAGGCGGGCGATACTTGAAAGATATCACAAGCCAATTAAGGTTAATCGAAATTGAATTTGTTTAAAATTCCGTAGTTCCTCCACTTAAGGCACCCGCCGGGTGTGGGAATCGATTTGGTTAAACCTCACTGATCCTTCAATTGCCGTAAGAGTAAAGGCAGCGATACACAGAGTATCACTCAAATGGATTGGTTACCTATATGATACCTAAGTCGGTTATCCCACCCTGCTCAGGTGCACCCGCCGGGTGAGAAGTCTAAAAGTTAACCCCACAAGTTCCTGACCCCACTTCTTTGTAAAAGATCGCCGGGGAGGAACGCCTAAACAACAGCTAGGTTTTCCATGTGGTTGTCGTAAACCAGGTAGAAAAACCTATAAAAAACGAGTGTTCTCAAGAACGTCGTTTCTTTATATATATCTATATATATATGTAAGGATGGGTACAGCCATCCCGCCGGGAATTTAAAGGAGGCCTGAAACCCATCACCCACAGAGACTCAGTCCTGGAGAGCCACAGACACCTCCCCACGCCGGGAACCAGCCAGAGTTTAAAAACCACGTGTGGCCCAACACTGCTCATCGGTCAGGATTTTTCATGGTGAAACCGAGAAAAACCCGCCGGAAGGCAAACCCCACCCTGAACAGACACCATCTGAACAATACGACACGAGGAGAGACACGCACGACTAACCAAGGTCACAACATAATCCGTGGAATTAGCCAATACACAACTAAACCAGGAAACAAATATAGTCCGAGGAATTAGCCAATACACAACTAAAACCCGGATACCCTGACACAGTAGGGCATCTTTATAAAATAAATAATAACACTAGACATGTGGCAAAGCTACGAGCGGCTGGCTAGGCCTAGGTAGACGGCATGAAAATAGTTGAAATATAAACACACACTGGAATATCACAAATGGAACCATCGCCAACACACCACCGAAGCGATAACTTCCCACCCCGGGAAGCCTGACACGGACCCAGAAAAAACTTCACTAAGTGAAGAAAAATACGCTGGGAACGTCAGCAAACACACAGCTTACCTCATCAGAAGGATAAAAGGCAGCAATAATTAACGCGTAATGAAAGCCGCCTGCATCACCAACTAACACAACTGTGAAAAGTTCACGTGTCCACAACAGGACCACGAGGGTACATCCGAAATAGATGCCCCATACATACGACCCAAAATACACTGCACTGGGGGCAAACAGCCCAGGACACTCCTGCTACGCCTATCCTAACCTTAGTCTATACATGCTAGAGTAAACAAAAGAGAAAAAACTCACTAGGGACGACGAATGCGGAACCAGCGGAGCCTGAAAGGTACGTCCGGGCAGGCTGAGCGCAGAGCAGAGGAGGAATGACGCCTGATTCAGCGTCTGGTCAGAAATCCACACAAGTACATCCACGATATGATGGAAAGCTTATTGGATAGTTATTCTTATTTTCTTTTTGTTTTTATTTTTTACGAAGTTTTTTCGTAGTGAGAACCCAATTCATAATGACTGATCCATGAGTGAGGTCGCGTGCGCTCATGATGAAGGCTCCTCAGTTTTAAATGCTCTGCGCGGTAGATTCAAACTACGGCGGATTAGTGTTTGAAGAGGATGCCTTATGTAATAGGCATGTTCGTCAATGATGGAGGGGCCACTAATAAATATATAATATGAGCAATCACAAAAGGAAATTTACAGAACCTCTCAGGAAGTGCCGTTGTTAAGGCATTACTTCCCGAACCACATCTGATCTGATCTTCAAGAGCAAGACAAACTCGCTAGTAGATGATGCGGACATAGCAGATTCCTTTGACCATTAATCTGAATGTTTTGAAGTAAGTAGGTAATAGGCTACAATGACAATGGTAAACTTTTGAAGTGATTTCTTGAACATATGATATGTGTGTGTGTCATTTGGGTGGACTAATGCCTCAATGTTTTCGTCAGGCCATTAATACACAGGTTCATAGGGGTAAAGTCCGATAATCCGAAAAATCCACTAATCCGAACGAGGGCCGGTCCACTGCCCTTCGGATTAACGGAAGTTTACTGTACCTTAACCTGTCCAAAAGATTTACGAATATCCTCTGACATGATATAAAGACCAGCATGGCTTTCATAAATGACGCAGTCTTCCCAGTGGTGTTTGTTAAGTTTTACTGGAAAATCCATAAAAAGACGCCGGCCCCCGTATTATCTCGCAAATCAAAAACTGGGAAGCCTGTCTTAAATGCTAGATCTGACTTCTCCCGAAGCGTCCTAGATCGCCGTATGTCGAAGGCGGCGATACATTAACGTATCCCTCAATTGTCTGGTCAACTATACTGAATGCAAATCCGTTAAATCCCAAGGTGCAACCGAGTGTGAATTTAAGTTATAACGTTAACCCCAATTGTTCCTATCCCCACTTCTTTGCAAAAGATCGCCGGGGAGGAAAGACCAATCAACAAACAGCCTAGTTTTACTGGCTTTGCAAAACCGGGAAAAACTAAACTATAGGTTTGACTCCTGTAAGGAGATAAAGAAAACCTAATATTTAGTAGTGGCCCCGTAATCATTGACGAACATGCCTATTACATAAGGCATCCTCTTCAAACACTAATCCGCCGTAGTTTGAATCTACCGCGCAGAGCATTTAAAAACTGAGGAGCCTTCATCATGAGCGCACGCGACCTCACTCATGGCTTCAGTCATTATGAATTGGGTTCTCACTACGAAAAAACTTAGTAAAAAATAAAAACAAAAAGAAAATAAGAATCACTATCCAATAAGCTTTCCATCATATCGTGGATGTACTTGTGTGGATTTCTGACCAGACGCTGAATCAGGCGTCAGTCCTCCTTCACTGACATATCAAGTAAACCAAAATCCTTAATACATCAACGAATGGGAAGGGGACGGTCGGGAGGGCCCCAGTCATCAATGATTACGGGGCCACTACTAAATATTAGGTTTTCTTTATCTCCTTACAGGAGTCAAACCTATAATTTATTAGTGGCCCCTCCATCATTGACGAACATGCCTGATATCTAAGACTGGAGGGGGACATTCGTAATCATATCATAACTCTAGAAAAGCAGATAATAAAAACAACCACATAGTATTCTTACTTTTGAAAAATGTATTTAATACGGCGTAGGCCGGAAATATACAAGAAAAAGGGGTTCAGGCAGGTGCGTGCTTCACAGAAGCCTGCCCGACAAAATAGTAACCCTGAAGATTCTGTACACAGATCTGTAGTTACAAAAGGCACCCCACTCAACGAGTGGTGACAAAAATAATAAGTTATAAGTTTATATGTGCACATCATAACCCCCAAAATACATGTGGAGATCAATTGCTAATGAACTCCATTGAACTAATGTTACATTGCTTTCGCAGCTAAAACTACTATAACAACACCGTTGTTTTGTACTAAACCTTGTACTAGCACAAATTCTCGCAGAGAAATTTTCATATCACATTTTAACCTTAAATTGTATCACAGCTCTCATACTCCGGCGGGGTCTAGGGTGTCCTATGTCAACTGACTGCACCCCCCCCCCCATTCCTGAAAAAATAAACATAAGTGACTGCAGGGCCACCTAGACCCTCTGCCTTAAAGCTATACATGGTTAGGAAGGTTTGTCTAGAGCAACTGACAAGTATCTATGATTAGACGCCCACAACTGTGTGGACGCAATATCTTCAACTGAAAAGTTTTTCAGGAAACGTAAAGAGGCCGCCCACTTGCGTAAATCGTGGGCCCTACCCACAACGCCGGGATTACTCTCTTTAATGACTTCTACCAGAAGAGAGGCTAATCGCCGTTTAAGTAAGCGTTTACCCGTACTCGCTACCCATAAAGCACCTTGGGGGTTATGAGGAGCTATTCTCAAATATTTGGTTAGAGCTTGCACTGGACATAAATTATGATGCACCTTTCCCCTTTTTAACGCCGGCACCGTGAACTCAGAAAACATGTGCACTATGCTCATTCTTGGCTACAAACGCCTGGGAGGGTGCAATGGAAATTGAATCATTAAGTCTACCAAACCTAAGACAATTAGGTGTGTTGCTCATCGCCGCCAGCTCAGACACTCTGTTTCCGGTGGCCAAAGCCAAAAGGAAAACTGCCTTCTTTAAGATTAAAGCAAAGTCTGCAGTATTTTTATACAGACGAGAATGAAGTAAAGACAAAGCTTTGTCCAGAGACCAAGTAGGCATGAGCTGACGGGCGGAGTTTAAAACACGCTCTCATAAATCCTGTTTCCTCCGCCACCGGTATGGATAGACCTGTAAGGTCGAAAAAGGGCACTCTAATCGCAGTTAAGTGATTCTTCAAGTAACCACAGAATAAACGTTTCTGCTCAAACAGATAGTTTCAAGTAATTAAAAACCAATGCCACTGAGGGTACAGTTTGTTCCGTTCTAAACAATCCAAGAAGTAAAAGCTTTTCCAATGAGATTGATATGTCGCTTAGTAGACTGAGTATATTGATTGAGCAATTTATTGGTCACATCCCTACCGTATGGTGCTAGCCACTTGGCCTCCTGAATGTCCATAATGCAAAGTCAGCGGGTCTCTAGGTTGCCAATCGTGTCTAAGTGGAAGTACCCGACCGGGGAGCGATACCGGGTCCGGGCACCACATTATTAACTTGCTTGTACCACACCTGCGCCGGCCACAGGGGCGCGCGATTAGCGAGACTAAGCCTCGATAAAACTCGTAGTTTGTTCACTACGTGGCACATTGTTGACGCATCTGGCGGCGGAAACAGATAGATGGAGCTCCATCTGTTCCAGTCTGTCACTAGGGCGTCTGGCCCCCCTGCCGGCTTTATCGCCCGGCGGGTGAGGTATAGAGGGAGCTTGTGAGTCTCCTCGGACGCAAAAAGATCCACTTGTGGATGGGAGAGCTCCGCAATCATTAGGTCGAAAATGGGTTGCTTGAGCTCCCATTCTACTGTTTGCTCTGCCTCCGGGACAGAGCGTCTGCCCAGACGTTCGCTACGCCTGGGAGATAAGATGCGTGAAGATAAATATCTAGACTGGTGGCTAGAACAAAAATCTCTTCCGACACGAGTAGCAACTTCCTTGACCTCGTTGACCCTTGTTTCTGAATACAGTGAACTGCATTCAGATTGTCCATTCTGAAGGCCACTGACTTGCCCCGTAACGCCGGGCCGTGAGCCTGAAGGAAATACAAGGGGACTAGTAACTCCTTTGACATTTATGTGAGAGATTTCTAAGTGGGACCAAAGTCCCTGACCCTGGTGACCCTGATTTGACTGAAATCCCCACCCTATGGTGCCTGACGCATCCGTGTCTACCCATACCGTTGGAGGAGGAGAGGTCCATGACATGATTGAGTGCAATGTTTCCCTCTTCGCCCAGACCGCTAGTAAGGTGTGGATTAATTTTGGTATGGGCCATAATTTTCCCGCCGGTAAGAGTGGGAAATATTTGTTGCCTTCCAATATTAATCGTTTTACTTTCAACCGGCCCAACTTGACAGTTAGCTGACCCCAGTTGAGAGACCCGACCAGAGACTCCCAGACTCTTCGTGTCGTAGTCAGACTGTGAAGAAACCTGAACAGTTTCCTGCGAAACCTGTTGCGATTGTCCACACTCTGACTCAGAGTGAGAGCGGCGGTGTCCCAGACCAGACCTATCCACTGAATTACTCTTGAGGGAACAAGGTTTGACTTTTACCAGATTTACCTTGAAGCCTAGAGTTTTGACATGATTTAAATGATATTGGACATGTTTTATGCATAATTGTTGTGTCTCTGCCACCACCAGCCAGTCGTCTAGATACCACAACACTCTGATTCCCTGTTTTTAACAACGGCATCAGGGCTTGCCGGACTAGTTTCGTGAATAATCGAGGTGCTAGGTTCAAAACGAACGGCATCCTCTGAAAAACAAAATTTTGGTGCCTGATCCTCAAGGCCAGAAACCTTTGAAATCTTTTGTTGACCGACACTTGCCAATAGGCGTCTGTCAGGTCTAGGGAACACATCCAGCCTCCCGGCGGAAGTGTTAGCCTGATTTGATGAACTGTTAACATTCCTGAAAGACTCGTTGTAAATGTGAAGATTCAGATAAGACAGGTCTACGACCGGCCTCATCTGACACTGTCCCGTTTGGGAACCAAAAACAGTTTTGACGTGAATACAGGGTAATCTGGAGGGACCGGGATGATGACATTCTTGGCAATCATCTCCTGGACCAGCAACTCCACCTCTAATGAAACACAATTTGCCGTTGTCGGCTGACGTAAGCGAGGTCGCCGAGCCACTGCCAAGTGAGCCTTTGCGTGCCACCATCCGTGCCCAGGTTTTTAACGGCCATGCTTGGTGACACGTTCGGAACGACCCAGTTAGCAGACAAGGGTTCGCCGCGCTGTACTTCCCTCGGTTCCTCCGGCTCTAAGATAGGCACTGGGAGTGAGAAAGACTTTAGTTTTTTGATGGTGGGTTTGGTGGTGTTGGACGCTTAGCCGGCTGGCTGGTGTGGGCCGAAGACTGGCCCTGCCCCAGCTTATACTGGCCGCGTCCCCTCTGTCCTGAAAACCCTCTCTGTCTATGCCTGAACTGACCCAGGGGGGATTGGGAGGACTTAGGCGGAAGAAACGGCTTAGAACCCCCTGGCTGAGCTTTAGTAGGAGGCTTAGGTTTGGGGAAGTTAAATGCGGGTTTCTTAGCCTGTGCGGGACTGTGCTTCACGGCCTGTGCCATGTTAAACACTGTTCGCCATAACATACAGGGGACATTAAAGAAGTGTAAGTACTTGGGACATTACCACCTGGTTAGCAATGCGATCAGGCAGCTTGCGAACTAATGACATCCTAAGAATCCTGTCGTGCTCGCACCGCCTCAAGTAAGGCTGTGCGTATGTCACCTAAGGATTGAATCGACGACTGAAGAATCAGACGCCGGGATAACTCAACTGATCTTCGAGCATCCGCGTCTGCGATTGCCTGAGTAGACCTGAGTAAAGACTTAGCCACCTGTTGAGAAACTATGTACTGGGAAAACAGGCGGAAAGCTTTTCCCCTTAGCCTAAATTCTCTGTCTAGGTGAGAAGGGGTAGGGGTAGTGAATGGTTCCTTTAGTTCACAAAGATTAATCTTAGGGGCAGCTAAAAAAGAAAATAAAGCTGACGGAACTCCGCCGGCAGAAACTACCGACATGGAGAACCATGAATGTGTATCCTGAGGGATCTGGTGGGAAGATTTAGCAGGGTACGTGGTTGCAATGTTTTGAGCCTCTACCTCCCAGTCCTCCCAAGGTCCTGGTCCCAACTGTCCCAACTTCAACACTGGATTAGCTGTCTCGTCTGTGACGGTCTGTAAATCTAGTTCAGGAGTAAGAGCCGACAGAGCCTTAATATCATTAAACCCATCCAGCTTAGACCAGTCTGAAAAAAGTTTTGAAGCTGAGGCAGGGGGTAAAGCAGGCTTAGATGCATAAACAAAATAATCCTGATGATAATAACTAGGTATAGCCTTGATATTTACGTCCAAAACATTACCAAGGCATCCAATGCCCTTATTTCTTAGACTTATTTCCCTGCGTAAACCACTCACGTGGTACCGGGAGTTCCCCTGACAAGGTAGGCTGGGCAAGCTCTGGCTTAGAGGGGTTCAAAGGGACCCATGACTCGTCTGGCCCATAAGGCAGGGGCATAGCTACCTTTCTAAGAGGCGCTTTGTCTAGAGGGGGTGGATTAACATCCGTAATGACCCTGACATTTGACGTAGTGAATGCCGCCGTAGCTGGCTTAGAGCTCCCTGCCGGTGACAGAGTAGGAGGGTTAGGAATCTTAGATAAATCGATTGACGTTATCAGAGGCCGTACCGCAGAACTTGTCAAGGGAGCCCCCAAGTCCATTGTGGGGTTTTCTCGTTGTTGATTAAAGAATTTTGATAGAGCATGAGTAAGTAACCCATCAATTTCTTGTGCTGTAACAAACTGGTTAGATGCAGAACTTTCAGGTGAATCAGTATTATCATGGGCGGCGTCCAGGCCTGAGCCTGACCCTTGTCCCTCCCTATCTGAAATTAATGACACTTCATCTTGTTCCTCCCGATCCTCCTGAGAAGACCCCGCCGAGGCAGGGGCACCTTGTTTCCAAGATAAATCAGGGATAGAGGATGGGGTCGCCGCGTCCCTGTGGACATCGGCTACTGTGTGACTCGTATGAGTCGGACGTGGATGGTCAGACCCTGGCTGAGCAAACCGCCAAACACCGAGGCTCTGGCCTACGCTCTCTTGAGAGTCTGAAACATTCTCAATTATTGAATTTCCTGAACTTTCCGTTTCTAGGGTTAAAATATCAATAGGTAAATCTTGTTTAGGGACAGGCGCTTCACTATACTCTGAGGCTGTAACAGAAACATTTTCAGGTGTAGAGGTACGATGAGATGCACTAGACTTAGTAGAATGTCGAGAGGACTTCTTATGGGAATCCTTTTTGGAGGATTTGTGGCTACGGTGTGACCGCGAACTAGACCTAGGTTTGGAAGAATCACCACCATGGCCACTGGGGGAAGCTTCAGTCTTACACTTCTTACTAGCCGGGGAAGAGGCCCGACTTGAAGACCGCTGTCTGAGGGGTGACCTTGACCTCGATCTCGCCTGCGACGAGGAGGTGGCTGCCGGGGGAGTAGGCTCTCTCGGGCGTTTAAAACGTATCCACAGACGATACAGAACCCTGGCTAGTCTCTGTCGGCTTAAAACCCGTTACTCTAGAGGTACGTTTAGGGGGAGGGTGCTCTGACAGCAACTTATCCCAAAGTGGGACGTTGTCACATTGAAGTGACTTATGTGCGACAATGGTAGTGTAGGCCGACATTTGTTGTCTGACCTCTCTCAACGCTACCGCCGCGGTTCTGTCATTGTCACATAGGACTTTATTGGCTAATTGGGAGCAAAATGAACAATTAAGTGTAACCCAGAGACCCCTTGAACGGTCTAGACATCTAACACACCTTATGCAAAGGGTATGCGCAAAAATTGGGATCCCCGCGCAAGTAGGGGTAATGCACAGGGCAAAAACTGGGGCCACATTAGCCATGACAGAGACTGGTGTGAGGAACCTACCGCCGGGTCTGTATTGGTCCGCCGGAGCTCAGCTCTGGAAAAATAAAGAAAAATTTCCAGGAATTAATGCTCATAAGGTTAACCCACATGTTCGCATACAAGTGTTAATAACCCGCCGGGTAACGGGATGCAAAGACACAGCTAACACATCTCGCTACGCGGCTGGGTGTAAAGAGGCTAAACAAATCTTCTTAGCTAAGAACAAGAAGAATACCCTCTGATATAATGGTCCAGTATGGCACTTATAGTCTGTAGGAGGTGGTGACTGTCTCAAGATTCAATTTTGTAACAAAGCCCCCCCTCATAAAGACGCCGGCCCTTGAAATATTTTAGTAGAATAGCCCAGGGCAGGAATATACGAGATCTGATTTTTTAACGAATTGTCCCAAACGATCGTCGTAAATAGAAGGCGGCGATACTGAAAGTATCACCCAATTAAGGTTAATCGAAATTGAATTTGTTTATAAATTCCTTAGTTCCTCCACTTAGGGGCACCCGCCGGGTGTGGGAATCGATTTGGTTAAACCTCACTGATCCTTCAATTGCCGTAAGAGTAAAGGCAGCGATACACAGAGTATCACTCAAATGGATTGGTTAACTATATGAGACCTAAGTCGTTTTATCCCACCCTGCTCAGGTGCACCCGCCGGGTGAGAAGTCTAAAAGTTAACCCCACAAGTTCCTGACCCCACTTCTTTGTAAAAGATCGCCGGGGAGGAACGCCTAAACAACAGCTAGGTTTTCCATGTGGTTGTCGTAAACCAGGTAGAAAAACCTATAAAAAACGAGTGTTCTCAAGAACGTCGTTTCTTTATATATATCTAAATATATATGTAAGGATGGGTACAGCCATCCCGCCGGGAATTTAAAGGAGGCCTGAAACCAGGCACCCACAGAGACGCAGTCCTGGAGAGCCACAGACACCTCCCCACGCCGGGGAACCAGCCAGAGTTAAAAACCACGTGTGGCCCAACACTGCTCATCGGTCAGGATTTTTCATGGTGAAACCGAGAAAAACCCGCCGGAAGGCAAACCCCACCCTGAACAGACACCATCTGAACAATACGACACGAGGAGAGACACGCACGACTAACCAAGGTCACAACATAATCCGTGGAATTAGCCAATACACAACTAAACCAGGAAACAAATATAGTCCAGGAATTAGCCAATACACAACTAAAACCCGGATACACATGACACAGTAGGGCATATTTATAAAATAAATAATAACACTAGACATGTGGCAAAGCTACGAGCGGCTGGCTAGGCCTAGGTAGACGGCATGAAAATAGTTGAAATATAAACACACACTGGAATATCACAACAGGAACCACCGCCAACACACCACCGAAGCGATAACTTCCCACCCCGGGAAGCCTGACACGGACCCAGAAAAAACTTCACTAAGTGAAGAAAAATACGCTGGGAACGTCAGCAAACACAGCTTACCCCACCAGAAGGATAAAAGGCAGCAATAATTAACGCGTAATGAAAGCCGCCTGCATCACCAACTAACACAACTGTGAAAAGTTCATGTGTCCACAACAGGACCACGAGGGTACATCCGAAATAGATGCCCATACATACGACCCAAAATACACTGCACTGCGGGCAACCAGCCCAGGACACTCCTGCTACGCCTATCCTAACCTTACTCGATACATCCTAGAGTAAACAAATGAGAAAAAACTCACTAGGGACGCAACGAATGCGGAACCAGCGGAGCCTGAAAGGTACGTCCGGGCAGGCTGAGCGCAGAGCAAAGAAGGAGGAATGACGCCTGATTCAGCGTCTGGTCAGAAATCCACACAAGTACATCCACGATATGATGGAAAGCTTATTGGATAGTTATTCTTATTTTCTTTTTGTTTTTATTTTTTACGAAGTTTTTTCGTAGTGAGAACCCAATTCATAATGACTGAAGCCATGAGTGAGGTCGCGTGCGCTCATGATGAAGGCTCCTCAGTTTTTAAATGCTCTGCGCGGTAGATTCAAACTACGGCGGATTAGTGTTTGAAGAGGATGCCTTATGTAATAGGCATGTTCGTCAATGATGGAGGGGCCACTAATAAATTCAACAAGTGTCCGCCTGAACACTTAGTTAAATGGGTAAAGCCATCCCGCCGGTAAACACAGTAAGCCTGAACACAGGCTCCACCACAGAGACGCAGTCCTGGAGAGCCTCAAGCTACCACTCGCCGGGGAAAACAAGCCTTTTTTAACCACGCGTGATTAAAACTAGGCAACCCGTCGGAAAAGGCAACCCACCCCGCCCAGATTCAATCTGAACGCACCAAATAGACCGTGGAATTAGCCAAAGCACAACTAACCCAGGACACACAATTAGTCCGTGGAAATAGCCAATGCACAACTAATCCAGGACACACAAATAGTCCGTGGAATTAGCCAATACAAAACTAACCCAGGACACACATGACACAGTAGTACATATTTATAACATAAATCAATAACACTTGTACATGTGGCAAAGCTAAGAGAGGCTGGCTAGGCCTAAGCAGACGGAAATAATATGTAATCATGTCGTAATATAAACAAAAAGCACTGAATCATATCACAACAGGAACCACCGTCAACACACCAATGTAGCACAAAATTCCCGGAAAAGGGAAGAACTGACTCAGGACCCAGAAAAAACTTCACTAAGTGAAGAAAAATACGCTGGGAATGTCAGAGAAAAGAAAAAACTTCATCAGAAAGATAAGAAGAAGCCTAATAACGCGTAATGAAAGCCGCCTACATCACGAAGCTAGCTAACCGCGCAAACGTTTCACGCGTCCACCACGGGACCACGAGGGTACACCCGAAATAGATGTCCCAAACACACGACCCAAAATACACTGCACTGCGGGCAACCCGCCCAGGACACTCCTGCTACGCATATCTACCTTACTCGATACTCCCGGAGTAAACAAATGAGAAAAACTCACTAGGGACGCAGCAAATGCGGAACCAGAGGAGCGTGGGGAGGCACGTCCGGGTAGGTTGAGCGCAGAGCAGAGAAGGAAGAATGACGCCTGAGTCAGCGTCTGGTCAAAGATCCACACAAGTACATCCACGATTATATGGAAAGCTTATGAATAGTTATTATTTTTTATTTGTTACGAAGTTTTTTCGTAGTGAGAACCCAATTTCATAATGACTGAACCATGAGTGAGGTTGCGTGCGCTCATGATGAAGGCTCCTCAATTTTGTATGCTCTGCGCGGTAGATTCAAACTATGGCGGATGAGTGTTTGAAGAGGGTGCCTTATGTAATAGGCATAATCGTCAATGATGGAGGGGCCACTAATAAATAGTGGTTTAGAGTGGGTAAGGGAACATTGGAAAGGGAATTACTGCCCTGGAACTAATGTCCGTGGCAGGATTAGGAAGTTAGTAGGGGACATATGGGTTAGTAACTGAGGGGGGGATAAAATAAAGTTATTCATTTACAAACGCAGTCAGTCGCGGGTTTGATGCGAGATATTTGTCTAGGCAGAGTTTAAATGAATCAACGGTGATGCAGTCTATAACGTTTCGGGGAAGCCCATTCCACAAGTTGACAACTCGATTGAAGACATTCTTAGATTCATGCGAGTTAAAAGATTTACCAATTATTTTGCAACCGTTTCCCCGCGTGTAATTAGATTGGTCGATAGTGAAGTACTTACTGCAGTCCATATTGTCGATGCCTTTGATGATTTTGAACACTTGAATTAAGTCACCTCTTAATCTGCGCTGGGTTAAAGGAATAGATTTTATTCTCTAAGACGCTCTTCGTATGGTTTGTGCTTTAGGCTAGGTATCATTTTGGTAACTCTACGTTGAACTCGTTCTAGCTTGTTTATATCTTTTTGGTAATAAGGGCACCAGGATTGAACGCAGTATTCCAGAGAGGGCGGACTAAGGAATTGTAAAGGGTTAGGATAACTTCTTTGGATTTATGCTCAAATGACCTGCCTATAAAGCCAATTATTATGTTTGCATTCTTAACAACTTCTGAACATTGTTGACTCGGTTTTAGGTTACTCGATATTGTTACTCCCAGATCGGTTTCTCTGTTTACATTCTTAACCCTCCAGCCCCGGCTATGTATTATATATATATTCCCCGAAACCCGGGTGTTTTGGCCGAAAAACGTCTAGGCTAGGCTGCCGTATATTTGTTAATCTGACTGCTTCCCGCATTCCCAAGCATCCCCAAGCGTAGCTGTGTTATTTACCTGTAGAATGGCGTTAAGTAGAGCTCTCTAAGTCAACTGGTTGATTTGTGATGATGATTTCATTGGAGATAACTTTATGGCAAAACAGACACTTTACACTACTTTTCGATACTTAACAACAACATACAGGCACACACGAACAAGCGACGCTCTCCTTCTTGTGGCCGGAGATGCGGGGCGTCGGTCCAGCCGGCTGTTGTTTACATGCGTCGGACCGACGCTGACAAGCTTCACGGCTTTCAACCACTGGGCGTTCAAGAGCCCTTCCGGATACGTTATATGCTTTTTTATGGGCGTTCAAGAGCCCTTCCGTGGTGAGAGGGTTGTTATTGTTGTTGTTCCCTAAGCTGCCTGGCCGAACAGCCCCGAGTCCCTGAGAAAGGCCATGGCCACGATCGGGCTTTCCCACAGAGCTCTCATTGAGTGTAGATTGTGTTGTTGGCGTAAGTGGTTGTGTGAAATGCAGTCTTCTATGATGTGTTTAATGGTATGGGGTGCTGTGTTACATCCCGGGCAGGCGTCGACAACGGAGTCATCCAGTCTCTTCTGATAGCTCAGGAGAGCTGGATGGTGTCCGCATCTCAGCCTGGCCAGGTGGACTCTGTCCTCGCGAGGAAGGGAGGATTCGGAAGGATGGATTTCGGGAGGTCGTGCATGCAGCTGCGTGTTGTCTGTGAGTGAGTGGATGGATCGGTGAGAGATATGAGTATGGATGTGCTTCTGGAAGTTGGTTCGGGGTGGGCAGGGGAGAGGAGGACAATAATTGTGTGTGATACCGTGTGCTGGGGTTGTTTTGATATTTCTTGGTGTCTGTGGGTGTGTTGCCATGTAGTTTAGTGGGTGTCTTGGTTCGTGGAGGCTGCTGCCAGGAATTGAGTGCCCTCATGTCCAGATGGTCTTTGACGTTGAGGATGTTGGTTACTTGATGTAGGTGAGCTGTGGGTGAAGTAGCTGTGCAGCCTGTAATGATCTTCAGGGCTTTGTTTTGAATAGTCTGTAAGGTCTTATGATGTGTTTCAGCTAGGTTAGAAGCCCAGGCTGGGCTTGCGTATTCCATCACTGATCTTATGTATTGTTTATATACTGTGGTGGTAGTTTCTTTGTTGTGTCCAAATTTTGTGTGAGCAAGTGACCTGAGGGCGTTAAGTCTGGGTGTCAGTTTCTTTTTAATGTCATATGAGTATCATATGTTACTCCTAGGATTTTGTGTGTGTGTGTATGTGTTAGGGGTGTGTTGTTTATGGTGAGTTGAGGGATGTATTCGTGTTCTCCTGTCCAACTTGAGAGAGGGTGAGAGGGTTAAGCTGAGTGCCATGCATCGAATAGTTTGCTTTCTCATTTAGGTATCCGATATGTAGTACTTTACATTTATCCGCATTGAAACTCATTTGCCAAATTTGGGCCCAACATGACAATTTATCTAGATTATGTTGCATATCGTCAACTTGTTCTTTTGAGAGTACGCTATTTGCAATTTTTGTATCGTCAGCAAATTTTTAGATTGTACAGGTGAGACCCTCATCTATGTCGTTGATGTAAATTAGAAAGAGAATTGGACCTAGTACCGATCCCTGGGGTACCCCGCTACTTACATTGGTCCATTTAGATGCCTTACCGTTTATGACTACTCTTTGCTTTCTGTCGCTGAGCCAATTTTCTATCCATTTCAACACACGTCTTGTATTCCATGCGCTTTTAGTTTTAGCAGTAAAGTTTGTGGGGAACTTTGTCAAAGGCCTTTTGAAAATCAAGGTATATAATATCTAGAGCTTTACTCTCATCGTAAAGGTTGAGGATATCGTGGAAGAAGTCTAAGAGGTTTGTTAAACAGGAACGTTTTTTACGAAAGCCGTGTTGAGTATCTTTAAGTATGTTATTTTCCTCTAAGTGATTTACGAGTCTGTCTCGTATGACCGTTTCTAGCATTTTACATACAACTGAGGTTAAGCTAATTGGACGATTACTGGGTAGGGATTTGCTGCCTTTTTTGAATATCGGTGTTACGTTGGCTAGCTTCCACTGATCAGGCATAGTTCCAGACTGCAAGGATTTATTGAATAGTAATGTCAGTGGTTTGGAGAGCTCATCCTTAGCTTCCTTTAGAACTCTAGGCGAGATTGTATCAGGTCCAGGCGTTTTATTTACCTTGAGTTTATCTAAACAATTCAATACTTCTCTCTCTGTAACGGTGATATTGCTTAGAACATCTGAATTATCAATCTGAATCGGCGATGGTGTAGGGATATCACTGAGGTATTCTGTTGTAAAAACTGATGCAAAGAAGGTATTGAGGGCATTACTCATTTGCACTTCGTCTTTGGTGTATTCTCCATTTTCATCGACTAACGGTCCAACAGTTGAAGTAACTACTTTTTTCTTTCTGATATAACTATAGAATTCTTTCTATAGTCGAACGTCGAATGAAGCCAGAGCGCGGGGGCACTAGTGTTGACAGGAGGCCCGCGGGGAAGAGAAGGACGAATTGTTGCGCTTGGCGAGAGGCGGTAAGAAGCCACAACGCAAGAAAATCCACCGAATGTGGGAAGCTTGAGAATAACAGTGTTAAAGTGGAAATTCCTTTTCCTTTTTTGTTCTCTTATTTTTTACGAAGTTTTTTCGTAGTGGGTACCCGATCTGTGACGACACCATAAGAGAAGTAGCGTTGCACTTATGAAGATGACTCCTATTCTTCCCCGCGGCGGTTGATTCAAACGACTGACGTGGGTGTTGAATGGAGACTATTATACTAATAGGCAACATCGTCAATGATGAAGGGGCCACTATTAAATATATATATATATATACTGTACTGTATATATATACCGGTATATATATATATATATATTTTTTTTTTTAATCTGACAATAAATTGCCTTGTCCCCATCTTGATTACTCAGCTATGACAAAGACAAACTATATTGTAAATTATGACAAAATTGGCATTAATATGACTGATATAGTAGCTAAATATCTTTTTATTTAATATCGAGAAATGTGTTACTAAAGAATCAAATTTTCTGTCATGTAAAAACAAATAGACTGTACCTATTAATATTATTACTAGCTCTTAAGAATATAACTGTCACATTTTGGAAAGCGTATTTGTTATTCCACCAGAGGTGTCTTGTCTACTTTGGTGGGTTCCACAATTGTACTACAACAACACCCTAATCAGGTTAAACTACAGCAAAACTTTATGCAGAAAATATATATTTTATCTATTATTAATATCTAAAGTTACTATCACATACAACTTCTACATATTGATCACATAAAACATTATTACACCAAATTATAAAACTAGACCTATTTGTCTTGAAAATCCTCAATTGTTCTTACAAAAATATTATATTATGATTTTCATTAATTTCCTACTTGTATACCAACTCTTTTGGCTGGATATGTCAGAGTGAGGGTTGGTGTCCTTTACTTACCAAAGCCAGTTCTGACTTTACCTTTTTCATAATTTTTATTTCAATTTTTTTTCCCCTGAGAGTGGTTTAGACAGAGGAGCCATAATTGTGTGCCCCATGGTTCTCTAGTGTCTTACTCTCACAGCCCACTGGCACAAGTTGGCCTTTCTCTCTGCAGTAGGAATGCAGCGACCCCACCGCCTGCCACTTCGGTAGTGCAGTCAGCCTCTGTAGCAGTTACGGTGATTTCTTGTTACTGCCTTATTGGAGCAGGGCTATGGCTGGTGTGGTGCGGATTCGCCAGGTCCAAGTGCTTCAGGGGGACTTTGTTGAGTCTTGCTGAGGCACTGTTAGCGCTATACCAACATTGGCCACTGTGATGACATGATGGGGCTGTGTTGTGGTAAGTTTTTATTGTACTGTACTGAAAAGACTAAAACCACACTCTCTGAGGATGAAGTAGTCTTTAAACTTGTATGTATGTAATACTGAACAAAATACTGTACTACATTATGTACTGTATACAAGGCTACATAGTTATGTATGTAAAACACTAACACAATTTGAAAACACAGTACTGTAATACAGACAAGAGTAGAAAAAAGAACCTGTTCATGACTACTGACGGGGCTAAGGAGTTAAAAGATAGTGAAACATCCGACTGTTTTTGAAAATGGAGAAAAAAAAATACAACACTTGAAATACAACACTTGAGGTATAATTTAAAAAATTGGCATACAACTGCCTGAGATAAATAACTAATATATAATTATTATAATACATATAGTATTATAGTTGTATATACAGTAGAACAGTGAAATCTCATTTATTTTCTTAAATTAGTGAGTTTGATTTTTTGGATATCCACCTAAAAATGCTAGGAGTTTTCCACTGTACTGGGGCATCAGATGGTGTTTATAATTGCATGGCCAACATCATAACGCCTTTATTAAATTGACTGTGAGGATTTAAGGGACATGAAAGTAAAGGATTGGGAGGTAGGGGTGAAATGCTAACAAGTTAGCTTGACCTTGACATTCAGATTCAAGCTGCAAGGGTAATATTCACTCTAAAATTATAAGTAAACAACTAATTTGCAAATAGATACCTAACAAAATCTTCATCATAAGAAAAACAAGTAGCTAATAATTACTGGCACCAGATAACAGCATAAGAAACTATCATATTGCCTTGAACAAATGTCAGATTATTTTTGTTAACCCTTTGGCGCACCTATAGTTTCCAATCCAGTTTTTTCCCACTCCCAAAGTATATCTCAGCTCACTCAGAGCCAGTTTTGTGCCCGGCGATAATTTGTTTCTGTGACGTTTTTATCCACCAAAAAATCCTTGTACTGTATTTGGATAAATGAGGTACCATCGGCTTCGGTATTGATTGAACTTGAAGATAAGCAAGTAAAAACATAGAATAAATAAAAAACAACCACATTGGAGCACTCTGAAATAAGAATTTAAAACAAAAAATCAAAATACCTTATCTCCAACTTGCGCTAGCTCAAAATTTTGCCCACAACATTTTTTATTTGCATACATATATGGAAGTGGAATTTTATGAGGATTCCACTGGTAACTTCAGAATTACTATCAACCAAATAGTTACTGAGATACACAAATAAACTTGAAAGTATCTAAAACAGACTGAGCTGTACTCTGCTCTCTTCCCATGCCAGCCGTGAGTCAACCGTTAAACTGAGGGGGTTGCCAATTGTACCCATTGAATTAGACTTAATACATACATACATACATACATTGGTTTAACGTCATTTTTCCATTACATGCATTGTAACGGCTCGGACGGGGTTGCCTTTCAGTAGTTGGTGTACTGTAGTACAATAAAGTCCTGCCACAGCACTGCCTCATCAAGTCATCACTGTGGCTGATGTTGGTATAGTGCTAACCGTGCCTCAGCAAGACTCAACAGAGTTCCCCTGCAGCACTTGCACCTGCAGTATCTGCAACCACACCAGCCTTAACAGTGTTACAACAAGACAGCACCATAACAAGACTCTACTGTATATTAGGCAATTGGACTATAGAACAATAAAGTCCTGCCCCAACACTGCTCCAACATGCAAACACTGTTGCCGACACAGGTGTGGTGCCAAACGGCGTCCAGGTAAGACTCAGTCCCCTGTGGCACCTATCCGCACCCCACCAGCCTCGGCAGTGCCATACCAAGACAGTGCTAAGATAAAGACTTTATTGTCTAGTAATGGCTGTTGGTCCACAAGTCTATCGCCATCCCCCCTATTAGTCGCCTTGTACGACACGCAGTAGGAATATGTGCCAAATATGACGCGCGTCAGACAAAAACTTAAATTTTTGGCGAATATTTTTAAGTTTAATGACGCACATAGAGTCATCGTGCGCCAAAGGGTTAATGTGCATAACTGACAAGATCCTGTAGGGTAGAGATAGTTTGTTGGGGTTTTCATACTGCTGTACAACCAAATCTTGCTGGGATAAATGGCAAGCTTGTGTGTAGCTTAGGAAGTGCATGTTGAATGTTAGTATATATATATATATATATACTATATATATATATATATATATATATATATAGGGCTGGTCTATCAGAGTGAGAACTGAGCGATCTCTTGCCATACCCATAGCTTACTCCGACTGTTCCTTTTACTTATATATTTTCTAGATCTCAAGTGACGGCGTCTCTTCCGTGGATTGACCTTCTAATCTACCAACCTAGAGGTTGGCAGATTGGAAGCCAAAGCATCACATTTTTCCTTTGCCCCTCAACTTTCTCTTCATAATTGCTGAGGGGCACAGGGCCTTGAGTGGGGCTTTGGTTTCCCGGGCGTTTCCGCACCCTCCTCAGCTCCCCGCCGTGGAGTGGCTTCTGTCACCCAGGCTTTATTGTCTCTTTCCGAGCGCTAGTGAATTCTTCGGAAAAATTGGCGCTTATGAGAAATAAGTAACATGCTTATTATTATTATTATTATTATTATTATTATTAGGCAGGGAGGGTTCTGTGGGGGCGCTCGGTTATGGCCATGGCCTTGCTCGGGGCCTTGGGGCTGTTTTCGGCCAGGCAGCCTGGGGAACAACAACAACAACAACAACAACAACAACAACAACAACAACAACAACAACAACTATTCACAGAGGATATAGAGATGCTAGTTTAATGTAAATCTTTAAAGATGGATCCATCTGAGAGCCCAGGTGATAATCATAGAATGTCAGAATATTAAGCTGTGTTTTTCCGGTACCATCGCAAGAGAGGCTCCAATCTTCGCTTGCGACGGAAAGACAGCTCCAGAGCTGGGTTGATGGCAAGCGGAAACATCTCACTCAGCGAACTTTTTCTTAATTTTGGTTTACTTGTTTATCCAAACAGGATCTGATTAAATATCTTGGTGGCATAAAGGTTGAGCGTGTAAGTTCTGCATGTGGTGTCCTGGGTTTGCATCCCTGGATGATCATATGCTTTCATTAATTTAATTTTGGGGTTAATGATGTTAAGAATTATATTAATTAATACTTGCCTATTATTAGGGAATAGAGTAATGGGAACCCATGAAAATTAATATAAATTTGTCAATAATTAAATAATGTTGGACAGTCTGCAAGGGTAGATTCTGGCCAGGAAACCAGAACAAACCCTAGCTGTAATGATGATTACAGTATTTACCAACTGTTTACTCATCAGAGTATCACTAATGTAATCCTTATTACATTCTAATTGGTGGTGAAAGTTATTTTGAAGAAATAGAAGAGATATATAAGTTTTAACCCCCTGAGCACCGGCTGATTTATAATGAATGTACACTCCAGGCCCAGCAGGTTGTAAAAAAAAAATGTTTTCCTGTAAACACATGGGATGGGTTGGTAATGAAGGAAACCCCCCAGCCCCCCCCCCCAAAAAAAAACTCACTTAGGTCATTTAGGGGTCCTGCGGGGCGGCGGAAAGTCTCAATTAACATGGGGAGATGGGTAGGCAAAATACTGGAAAATCACTCCCGTGCACCCCCACGGCTGGTCTTGGAGGGTTTCTAACCATCGGTATTATTGTGTGGGATACTAAAGCAGTTCCCATACAAATCTGAACCATCTAGGTGCTGTAGGACAAGTGTAATTAACGCCGATGCACCCTATGCGTCGCTTGGGTTTAGCGTTATATACATAGGTGACGCAAAATCCAAAAATATTCTGGAAGTACATTCAGAAAAAGTTAACGAGAAGAGTAGGGATCCCAGAGCTGGTAGGGGGGTTGGATGATGGGAGTAGAGCGGAGACGGATAAGGAGAAAGCAGAGGTGCTGGGGAAATACTTTGGGGGGGTACTAACAGTAGAGTAGGATGATGCAGTGCCAAATATTCCCATCAAACAGACACCTGCACTAGAACTAATAGAGTTTTCCCATGCTAGAATAAGAAGGGCTATAGAAAAAATGAACAGAAGTAAGTCCCCGGGACCGGATGGGATACACCCAAGAATCATAAAGGAAGGAGGTGAGATGTTAGTAGAGCCATTGAAAATTTTATTTGAGGTATCGTTTAATACAGGACAAATCCCGATGGACTGGAGAGAGGCGAACATAACAGCTATATTTAAGAAGGGAAAGAGAAATTACCCAGGAAATTATAGACCAGTCAGTTTGACAAGTGTTGTGTGTAAACTAATGGAAACGGTAATTAGAGAAGGAATAATGGAGCATATGAAATCAAACCAACTTTTCAGTGGGAGACAGTTCGGATTCTTGCCGGGGAGGTCGACAGTACTACAGTTAATTAAGGTGGTAGATGATTGGATGCAAATTCTAGAGGATGGTGATGTAATAGACGTGGTATATTGTGATTTTATGAAGGCCTTCGATAAGGTCCCACATAAAAGGTTAATAGAGAAAGTTAGAAGCTACAATATAGGAAAGAAATGTGTGAAATGGATAGAAGCCTTCCTGAAAGATCGGAGACAGAGGGTGCTGGTGAATGGAATAGGCTCGGGGTGGAGGGAAATTACAAGTGGGGTTCCTCAGGGATCTGTGTTGGGACCACTACTGTTCGTTATATTTATTAACGACTTACCTTAAGTTATAACTAATGGAAGTGAGGTATACCTGTATGCGGATGACACTAAGCTGTATAGAAGAGTGAGGAGTAAGGAAGATGTGGGTTTGCTTCAAGGAGATGTGGAGGGCATGAAGGGATGGTCTGAGCATTGGTTAATGCCTTTTCATTCAAAAAATGCAAATACAGTACATGCGGAGTGGGACAAGCAAGATAGACAAGGTAGGATACAGTATGTATGAAGCGATGGAGGAAGTGAATGCAGAAAAGGATATAGGAGTAGCGATAGACAATAAGTTAAATTTCTCAGAACATTTAGCGGAAAAGATAAACAAAGCCAATAGAATTGTAGGGCTGATAAGGAGGACATTTCTGTCACTTGACGAAGAAATCTTCAGGTATCTCTATACAGCGCTGGTTAGGCCGCACCTGGAATATGCGAACCAGGTGTGGGCTCCATATATGGTAAAGGATATAGAAGCAGTGGAGAAAGTGCAGAGGAGAGCTAGCAAGCTAGTACCAACGTTGAAGAACGCGGGCTATGAGCAGAGGTTAAGGACACTGGGACTTCCGACACTGGCATATAGGAGAAAGAGAGGGGATATGATAGAGACTTTTAAGATAGTGTCAGGAAAGTACGATGAGGATGTGTGTGAAGGTATCTTCTTGATGCGGGAGGGAACAAGAACGAGAGGACACTCAAAGAAAATTTACAAAGAAAGAAATAGGCTTGAGAAGGCAAAGAACTCATTTTGTGATAGAGTGGTAAATGAGTGGAACGCACTGCCCCAGTATGTAGTCGATTCCGAATCAATAAGGGAGTTTGAAAGTAATCTTGATAAAGCATGGGGAAGACAAGATTTGAAGTTTGATTATAAAGCAAAAATACAGAATAGTAAAAATGTTGCGTCTGCTACCGCCGCCGCCATCACCGTGAACGACCGCAGCAGTGCAAGTACTGGTACTGATCTGGATACACAGGCCTAGTTTGCCTTTTTCCAGAGGATCTACTGTAAGAAACTGTAAGAAAATAACGTGTGTCGCTGGTACTCGAGGGGTTAAACATGGCATGCTGGCTTGGAGCAAGCCATGTGTGTTTTTCTCGTCATGTGATGATCTTGCGACGGCTCGGTTGCGATGGGACCGGAAACACAGCTTCAATGTTAAGATAACTTCAAATGAGTGAGTAAGAGCTACCACCAGGTTTTTGCCCCTATACTATTAGGTGGAGTGCCAGTCTGGGGAAACCCTGTATACTGTACTGTACCTTCTAAATCCCTTTGGCCAGGTTGGCCCCAAGGCGCCAGATCCAAGTTGGCATAATATATAGTGCCAATGAGTAAGAGCACAGGAAAATAAATAAAAGGAAGTAAAAAAGGGGCAAGTTGCTGAAAGCAGTGAAGAGCATGTATGAGGGTGAAAAGGCGGCAGTACGTGTGGAGAATGAGCAGAGCGAGTTCTTTGACCTGAATGTTGGGTTAAAACAGGGGTGTGTGATGTCCCCGTGGTTGTTTACTGTATATATGGATGGAGTCATGAAAGAAATACAAGGAAGAGCAATGGATGTTGGTGTATCGCTGATAAGGGAGGGAAATGAGTGGAAGCTGCCTGTACTGCTATTTGTTGATGATACAGTTCTGATGAGCGATAATGAATGGGAGTTGCAGGGTCTGGTAAATGTGTTTGAAACAGTGTGCGAAAAACGGAATCTGAAGGTAAATGCGGGGAAGAGCAAGGTTATGGTACAAAGGGAGTACAAAGGAAATCAAGCAACAACAGATCTAGTGACCCTTCTAGGTTGCTTGTCCTCCAAAACACTGAGGATCAAGTGTCCAAACAGTGGTTTAGAGTGGGTAAGGGAACATTGGAAAGGGAATTACTGCCCTGGAACTAATGTCCGTGGCAGGATTAGGAAGTTAGTAGGGGACAGATGGGTTAGTAACTGAGGGGGGGATAAAATAAAGTTATTCATTTACAAACGCAGTCAGTCGCGGGTTTGATGCGAGATATTTGTCTAGGCGGAGTTTAAATGAATCAACGGTGATGCAGTCTATAACGTTTCGGGGAAGCCCATTCCACAAGTTGACAACTCGATTGAAGAAGAAATTCTTAGATTCGTGTGAGTTAAAAGATTTACCAATAATTTTGCAACCGTTTCCCCGCGTGTAATTAGATTGGTCGATAGTGAAGTACTTACTACAGTTCATATTGTCGATGCCTTTGATGATTTTGAACACTTGAATTAAGTCACCTCTTAATCTGCGCTGGGTTAAAGGAAATAGATTTAATTCTCTAAGACGCTCTTCGTATGGTTTGTTCTTTAGGCTAGGTATCATTTTGGTAACTCTACGTTGAACTCGTTCTAGCTTGTTTATATCTTTTTGGTAATAAGGGCACCAGGATTGAACGCAGTATTCCAGAAGAGGGCGGACTAAGGAATTGTAAAGGGTTAGGATAACTTCTTTGGATTTATGCTCAAATGACCTGCCTATAAAGCCAATTATTTTGTTTGCCTTCTTAACAACTTCTGAACATTGTTGACTCGGTTTTAGGTTACTCGATATTGTTACTCCCAGATCGGTTTCTCTGTTTACATTCTTAAGCTGAGTGCCATTCATCGAATAGTTTGCTTTCTCATTTAGGTATCCGATATGTAGTACTTTACATTTATCCGCATTGAAACTCATTTGCCAAATTTGGGCCCAACATGACAATTTATCTAGATTGTGTTGCATATCGTCAACTTGTTCTTTTGAGAGTACGCTATTTGCAATTTTTGTATCGTCAGCAAATTTTGAGATTGTACAGGTGAGACCCTCATCTATGTCGTTGATGTAAATTAGAAAGAGAATTGGTCCTAGTACCGATCCCTGGGGTACCCCGCTACTTACATTGGTCCATTTAGATGCCTTACCGTTTATGACTACTCTTTGCTTTCTGTCGCTGAGCCAATTTTCTATCCATTTCAACACACCGTCTTGTATTCCATGCGCTTTTAGTTTTAGCAGTAAACGTTTGTGGGGAACTTTGTCAAAGGCCTTTTGAAAATCAAGGTATATAATATCTACAGCTTTACTCTCATCGTAGAGGTTGATGGTCTTCGAAAGGGGTGAAGCCACAGAGTGTGAGGTGAAGTTGAACGGTCAGGCTATGGAGATTGTCAACTCATTTAAGTATCTGGGCAGTGTGTTGAGTAAAGATGGGACTATGGATGAAGAAGTGCGGGAGAGGGTGCAACAGGGGAAGAGGGTTGTAGGAACGCTGAAAGCAGTAACAAGAAATAGGGTGCTCAGTATGGAAGTGAAGAAGTCCTTGCATGACAGTGTGGTAATCCTAACACTGACTTACGGAAGCGAAGCATGGACGTTTGAGAAGAGACTCAGACCAAGAGTGAGAGGGGTGGAAATGAGTTACATGGAGGGATAGACAGACGAATGAGGAAGTAAGAAGGAGGTGTGGAGTGGAGGTAGATGTGCTGGAAAGTGTGAAAAGGAACACCTTGAGATGGTTCGGCCATATGAAACGTATGGGAAGCGAGAGAATTACTAAGAAGGTGTACGAGAGCGAGGTGGAAGGACAGAGAGGGAGAGGTAAACCGAAAGAGAGGTGGAAGGATGGAGTGAGGAAGTATATGGATGAAGGCGGTGCTGGTTGGGAGGAGGGGCGTTGACTGACTGGGGACAGAGGTGCATGGGGGCGGTTCGTTCGTGGCCACCCCTTCGGGGATCACGGCGTCAGGCAATAGATAGATAGATAGATAGAAAAAAGGGAAGACCATGAAGGAGTCTGATGTTTGGGGAGATCATGGGAGTTGAGGGGTGAGATAAGGATAGATTGAGAGGTACTGGGATAGATATGGTGAGTGACAGGCCAAATGGTCGAGTTCCAAAACTCTTGGCAAGTATCCCCTAAAATTAAAATTACATTTTATAACATGCCTAAAACTAAAGTAGGTTAGATGAGAATAAGTTAGGTACTTTAATATCCATGCGAGTTGTAAATATAGGCTACTACAGTACTGTAGTAACAAAAAAGAAACGATATCTGATTATCTGATTTGATGAGTTTAGGTGCATATCTTTCCATTTGGAGAGATTGCTATCTCATGATCTCTCTTAGTCCATTTTCATCAATTATATAAATTGCTGTGCTATATATAAATCTAACTAACTAAACCTGACCAAATTTAGGTTAGGATATGATATTTGGTAGATTATGTACATTAGTTAAGTATTATTATGAATTTAAGTACTGTCCTTATTTTTTTATATTTTTGGACAAATATCCACGACATTGAATAAATGGAGACAGTAACAGTATATCAGGTGAGTTGGGATAGCAAGTGTATTGGGAATGAAAGTAAGTAGGTGGGACACACTATCCCTAGGACTATAGTAGGACGTCTCGTTGGCGACTTTTGATGTAGCGATTTTAGAATTTGCAATTTCTTCCAAAAGATCACCATCTCACATTTGTCACTTCAAGATTTTGAGATAAAATGGCTCATTGTACACACCACCGGGTAAAAAAAACATGAACAAAAGTTAAATGTAAAAACACATGCATTTGTCAATACTGTATAATAATAATAATAATAATAATAATAATAATAACCTGACCTTTTCTTTTTCAAAAGCGTGAATTTTTCCAATATACAGGAATTCAATAGCGCTCGAGACACCAGTTATGAAGAACCTCAATGCCAAGTACTTTACTGTACTGTACAGTATATATAAAAGAACCACCGACTATGCCCTGTAGCTGTCAGTCATGGCACCTCATTAGAGATCATAACTTTTTCAAGAAAAGTTTTCAGCTCCCTCTTGAAGGACTCAACAGGGTTAATTACCTCATGGCAAGCGATAGTTATTATATACAGTGGTCCCTCCCATTTGGCGATTTAATTAGTCTAGCCAAACCAGCGCCAAAAGTGAATTTCGCCAAATGCGAATAGTACTTTAAATGGGAAAATTATCTATTAGTCTTTGACGAGGCCTGAGTTCACCCTTTTGACCTCCATTTTCGTACTTTAACTGCTTAAAAGCAAAGACATTATACAGTGATCACTCCCATAACCGAACTATATGGGCCATGGCCAGTTTGGTCACAGGAAGTATCGGGATAGGCCTACACAGAGTTAATTATTTACGTCATTATTATTAGGTTATTAGTCCTTTAACTATTTATTTGTCTCTATTATTATATTGGCAACATACCTTCATACCAGGGGTCATAAATATATCCAAATAAGTCCTGTGGGACTATGAAATAGCTATTATTGGAAAAGAAAAATATTCTGTTCATTCCTCTAATGTTTTGCAGTGGAGCCCCAGCTCAACTGCGTCACTAACGGACGGAATACAACTAAGTGTAACTAAGTGTAACATCAACATGATGCCGTCGGGTCCGACTCGGCAGTGTGCAGTACTGCCAATACGTATAGCGACTTCCGCTAGATCTAGCTACCTTTACTTCGATTTAGCAGCAATGATTTACACTTTAAACTTTTGTTGTGAAATTTCAGAACAATTTTGAAGTGTTATTATATGGATTTTGCCAATTCATATTTCTAGTGGTAGGCCTATTTATCATGTCTTACATCTAACAGTACTGCCAATACGTATAGCAACTTCCGCTAGATCTAGAGACCTTTCGATCTAGCATCAATTATTTACTTTTGTATTGAAATTTCAGAACAATTTCGAAGTGATATTATATGGATTTTGCCAATTCATATTTCTAGTGGTATTTATCATGTCTTACATCTAACAATATATGCTAGCGGATTTAACTTCAATTGGTAACCCTCCCGCTCGAGTCGGCTCGAAGAAAATCGATAATGGTGGCACTTTAGTAAACCAGGGGTAAACAAAACTGCATGCGTATCGGTTTGGCCAAGAATACTCGGTTTATATAAGTTTATTATGAAATATAATTTAGTATTATGGTAAGTTGGCTACCTACTATTATGTTTATAAGATATAATAAGTAATGTTAAGTAAATTATTGTATAGGCCTATCGGCGATTTCAGTCACTCAGATTCTTGGCGCCAAAAGTGAATTTGAAGCGCCAAATTCAGATTCTGGTACCATATCTAACCTATCGCCAATACTGTGTTTCGCCAAGCTGAAACTCGCCAAATGCGAGGGACCACTGTAATCTAGGGTCATGTAAGACAACATACGATCACAAAAAGATGACTGGTGTACAACCGCAAGGATCATCCTTACTTCGCACTGCTACACCTGAGTGCGTTAATGATGTTTCAGCAACTCAGCAAGATACCAAACTTTTTTACCTTGAAAGTCATAAGAGACACTTTAGATTCTATCCTGGTTTTTTATGGCAACCAATGCAATTCAATTAGAGATGAAGTAGTGGGGGTCCTGGGGGAAGGTTGAATATAAGCCTTGTTGCCCTATTTAATACAAACTGAATTTTCTTTAATAGACCATTTGGGAGACCAATTCACAATACAGTACACTACTATAATCAACCCGAGAAAGGACCATTACATGAATTAATGTCGAGGCATTCAAAAATTGTCTCACTAAGTACAGGTTCCTGATTTGCAGATTATAGCTGCTGCCAACCTGGTTGATGTGTTCACTATAGTGAGTTCACAGTATGAGTTGGTGCCATTAACTTGAGGACTGCGGCCAACCACACTTGAGGCTTTGATGTAAGACTGCGGCAAGCTATACTTGAGGTATGGCATTAAACACGTACAAAAAATGCGCCATTGGCGGAAAATTGAGTGTCAACTAGGAACAAATGGTATATCTCCATACCACCATTTCCTCTCCTAACCCTCCCTCCTTCTACTCCCCTCCCTTCCATCTAATTCCCCCCTTTCTCACCCCCACTACAATGCCCCCCTCCATCCCTATACCACCACCCCTACCTCACTCACTGTGTGAGAGACTTGATAAGAGATCATCAGTTACCCTTGAGACAGCACTGTGAGCGGGAGTGCGTTGCTCCTCACGGGAGACCAGCCAGCCTCTTCCTTAGCAAAAAAAAGTTTGTAAATTGGAATGTACATTTTGTGGTTGTTCATTCTTCACATATGCGTTGTCCTTGAAGACTATGCATATGTGGGAACAATAATAGTTTTATACGATAAATATAACAATTTAATTTATAATGTTGTTCTATACGGCCCCCGAACATGCTGCATAGCGGACGTATGCCTGCCAAGGCCCTCATGCATTTCTTGGGTTAAATGGACCATTCTGGGGAGCAGAAGAAGATTGTCATCTTGTTGTGACGTCATATCCTTCCCACCCCTGATGGGAGAAGCAGTTGCTTGATGTTGACAATTATTTTTTTACGTGTACAGTGCCCGGAGTACCGTTTGGGAATAATAGATGAAAAATTACTCGGTGGCAGGAAAATATGCAGGCTCACAACAAATTAAAGGCATCAGCAGACTTTTAGATGGAGATGAGGGAGATTGAAGAAGATAGTGTTGGGAAAGTGATAGAGAATATGGAGTGCCTTCTGTTGCTTCACTCTCCCAACCATTGTTCCCTCTCCATTAGACTTAATTTAGGTAGGCAAAAAGGGGGTAAAATTTGGTATAAGTAAAAAATACCCAAAAGATACCATACTAATTACCATAGGTTTCTCCCCTATGATCAAGGTCTTTGGTTTTGGGTTTGATGCATGTTTTTACTGTACCAATAAGGCGTGAACATTAGGTCCTACTATATCTACCCTTACAAACTTACTCTTATACTAAATACCTTGAGCGAGTGCCAATATAGAGGCCAGGTTTTTAAACTGCTATACCTGATGCCAGCGAATTTGACAGAAATTTTAAAAAAAATTGAGAGGAATCGAGCTTATATTTCTACAATTTGGGAAGAGTCAGTCAAGAAATAAATGTGGAAACTTACAGCCCATTTACTGTAGCCTCTTTCGAGTTACAAATAGATTAGTGATGAACATTACTGTCAACTTTGCTGGCACCTGGTATAGTGTTGGTAACCATATTTATGGAAACTTTGATGAAAAGTGGCAAAAGAGAAAAACTATATATGAAAATAAAATAACCAAACCTAACTCCTTACCCTTAACTACATCAAGTATGTTACCGTATTTAATACTCCTGTGAATAATAATAATAATAATAATAATAATAATAATAATAATAATAATAACAATATTAATTATAATGCAGTAATACAAAAATCTTGTTGAAAGGAAGGTTGCGCGTCATCTTACTCCTCGACTCCCTTGTTACCAGGTAAACAAATGCAGAGTGAGCGTCGCACATCATCCTGGGAAAGACATCAAGGTGTGAGGAATGTGAATAGGCCTGGTGTTGTATCCTATTCAATCGGATGATGCCAAATTTGTTGTCATTTTAGCTAACTGCAGACGGTCGTATTTAATTTAAGAACAACCTGTTAAGAGTTTGAAGGTAAATAAGAGATACAGTACTGTATTCCAAACACTCTTGATACCTAGAGGTCCTTCCTTAATTGAGTAACATCATCTGGAAATAGCATTAATAAAGTACAGAAGCCATCATCTGATTGAAGAGGTGAATAACTCTTAGCAAGATAAACTTAATGCTAAGGTGGCTGGAAGGAGTTGAAGACAGATAGAAGAATAAAATACTGTACACTGAATTTGATAGTTATCATTGTTTTAGAAAAATAGTAATCAAAAGTGAGGGAATACTCTGAATAAGTTGGTGGCAAGCTTGTAGAACCACAAGGATGAAATAGAAGAATTAAATTAAATAAGATTTGCATAATAGGGACTTGGGACATTTAGAAGAAGAGAGCCTTTTAAAAGAAAAAGAAAAACATAAATTACCAGAATGTAGCCTACTGTACTGCCTACTGGGTGTGTGTGCTGGAGGGAGTGAGGGAGCAGCGAGAGAAGGTGTGTGTTTGTTTGTAAGTAACAAATGGAAGGAGCGTGCAAGAGAATATGGGTCTGTGGGTTCAAGGATTGTGAGGGTGAGAATGAAAGTAGGAATACAAACGTGGGTGATTGTGTGTGTGTATGCTCCGACAGAGGATAAACTTGTAAGAAAGAAAGGAGAGTTCTGGGTGAATGTGGAGGGGTGCCTGGATAAATTTGACATGAACGAAAGAATATTTCTGATTGGGGATATGAATGGGAAGGTGGGTGATAGGAAAGTTGATGGAGTGGTGGGAGGGTGGCGGGTACTGTCAGAGGTGAATGGGAATGGTAGTGCACTTGTGGACGTATTGGCTTACAATGGCGGGAGGCGGACGCAAGTTTTTGAGGCTCCGGCATATGTTCATGGGAATGGATAATTACGGAATATCGAGTGCATACAGGGCTAGCAAGGAGAGGAAGGATTCGTGAAGTGTTTGGAGGATATATTGGTGTGGTGGAGGGGTGATATATAGTGTAATAAGAGTGGAGTGACGGGACAGCGGTAGTGTTGTGAGTTGTTGAGATTGTAAACAAACATGGCGGAGGGAATTTCGGGATTGACGGAGGCGGAAGAAAGGCTACAACGTTTTCGTGGGTTTAAAAGCACAGATAATAAGTTAGAAGAGGTTATTAATGTTGTGAAGGATTTGGAAAAGTGGAAGAGTGATACGGAGAAATGGAAGGGGGATATTGGTGAGAAAGTTAAGGTACTGTGTGTACTGTGTGTACTGTGTGGTGTGTCAGGTGGGGAAGGGAATAGGCCTAGCGAAGGAAGTGAATGCAGGCCTATTTCGGAAGTTAATGATAGCCTAGAGATGGTATTGAAAAGGGTAGATGAACTGGGAGCAGAGAATATGGCATTGAAGGAGCAGCTGAAGGAATACGAAGGACGATTCAAGGAAGTAAAGGAGTCAACTGCATGGACGGTGGTAGGTGAACAGAAAGTTAAGGATTTGGAGATATTATGAAAGAGCAAAAGGAAGAAATGAATATGACCAAAAAAAGTTTTGAGAGTGCAGTTGTAGGGGTCATGAAGAACAAGGAGAGTGTTGTGAGGGAAGCCATGGACAGGGATAGGGGTGTAATCATGCATGGAGATATAGAGGCTCATATGAATGATAATGGAGTGAGAAAAGTGAGGGATATGGAGAAAGTGAAGGTCATGAAAGGTGTGGATGTGGACGGATATGGATAGGAAGGGCAGGTGGAGGAAGTCAATAGGATAGGTAGATATAAAAGGGGAGAGATGAGACCTATAAGGGTACAGTTTAAAACCAGGGCAGTGGCAGAGACGGTGACAAATTTTAGTTGGAGGCTAAACACAAATGAAGAACTGAAACATATAAGACTAAAGAAGATTTTGAGCATAGAACAAAGAAAAAAAATAAAGGAATTACAAGAAAAGGCTGATGAAAATAATGGAAAGTTGGGTGAGGAGGATAAGAGAAATTTTTACTGGAGAGTGAGGGACGGGAAATTGAAGAAGTGGTTTATACGAATAGAAGGGAGGGGGAGATCAGGGAGGGAAGATAATGTGATAGGAGTTGTGACGGAGGAGGAGAACAGGGTGGAGGTGTCACAGGGAGAGACAGGAGACAAAGTTGCAAACCCAGTAGTGCTAAGGGGGGAGTAGGACAGGAGGAGCGGGATGGTGTAGTTGCTGAAGGAATGGTAGATGGATTAAGGATTATGTTTAGTAATGTGGATGTGTTTACTATAATAATAATAATAATAATAATAATAATATTTATTCATTTAGCAATTTACAGAGTTGGTACCACATAGTTTGTTACAAATATGACATGTACCAGCCTTGCATAATTCCAACTAAGGATAGCCCAATAAGGCCGTTAGGCGTATTTCCATTGGGGTCCTTGTGGGATTAGGTTAGCTGGGGAAAAATGGGGAGGATAAAGAAATGGATACTTTAGAAAAAGTATTTCTAGGGGGTTATTTTAAGATACCTTACATCCTATAGTAAATATCAGTAATCCGTAATCAGTAATCATTTCAGTTTGGTTTGTCTATCTCTTATGTCGTATTTAGTAGTAGACATAAGCTTGGTGCTCCCTTCTCGCAGCTGTCCGGTTCAGGTGTTCCTTCAGGCTACGTCTGAAGGAATACAGTGTTCTCTTTTCACGGACTGACTGGGGTAGGTCGTTCCAGTCTTTGATGGCGGTGAAGAAGTATGTTTGCTTACCCTGTCCTTGGATTCTCGGGACCTTAAAATTAAACATCCTGTTTCTTGTATTATGTCCACTCCTCTCATTTGCTTTAACAAAATCATTCTTTAGGTACTCTGGAGCTCTGTCATAGAAAATTTTGAAGGCATTAGTGACCTGATTTGTTTGGCCCTGTCAGCGACATTGAGCATACCTAGTGACTGAAGTTGTTCCTGGCCAACATGTGATCTGGGTCCTAGGTTCAGCATGAACCTAACCATTTTATTTTGAGTGACCTGAAGTTTGTGCTGTGCTGATTTAGATGATGCAGAGTACCAGGATGACACAGAATAGTCAAAATGACATTGAACAAGCGCTTGGCAGAGGGTCTTTTTGGTCGCCGCGGGCAAGCATCCCACCTGTCTATACAGGTATTTTATACGTGCTCTACACTTACTCAGGATAGATTCCAAAATTGTTTCACCTGACAAACTCGCGTCCAGTTTTAGTCCGAGATATTTAACTTGTGACACTGTTGTTATAGGAATATCATTACAGTTGACCGAGAAGCCCACAATGTCTTTCAGTTTGCGTTTTGTTCCACATAAGATGGCTTCCGTCTTGCCCAGGTGAAGAGATAGTCTATTGTCCACTAGCCATTCACTACATGATTCTAGTTCTTTGGAAAGTGAAGCGGCAATACTTATTGGGTCTTTTCCTGAAACCAGGAGCACGCTGTCGTCTGCATACAGTAATAATTTACATGAGACGCTCAGTTCCATGTCGTTCACATAACAGAGAAAGAGTAAGGGACCAAGGATGCTTCCCTGCGGGACCCCACAGTTAATTGGCATAGGATCAGATATATTATCATCAATTTTGACTCTTTGGGTTCTACCACTAAGATAAGATTTAAACCAGTTCACAGATCCTATGCCCACATATCCTATTACCCAGGACAAGAAAAGAGAACTGATATGTAGGTTGCAGGATGAAGAGGAAAAACCTGATGTCATAGCCTTACAGGAAGTAAGACCAACAAATGCTAGAATTGAAAGGGAACTGGTGGAGTATAGTTTGGAGGGTTTTGAGTTATATGAGAGGAATGCTATTAGAGCAGAGGTCGGAAGAGGACTGTTTATTTATGTAAGAAAAGAGCTCAAGGTTAATGAGGTGGATATGAGACAGCCAGGGGCGTAAACCATGGGGGGGACGGGGGGGGACATATCCCCCCCAACTTTAGAACTGGGGGGGATATCATAGTCTTTATCCCCCCCAACTTTTTAACTGATATTTAAACCTATTTGTATAGGCTACCAAGTACCAATTGAATTTACATCGATAAGTACATAATATAATTATGTTATGTCACAATTGCGTTTGATAAATTGGTGCAGAGAGAGAGAGAGAGAGAGAGAGAGAGGAGAGAGAGAGAGAGAGAGAGAGAGAGAGAGAGAGAGAGAGAGAGAGAGAGAGAAGAGAGAGAGAGGAGAGAGAGAGAGAGAGAGAGAGAGAGAGAGAGAGAGAGAGAGAGAGAGAGAGAAGAGAGAGAGAGAGAGAGAGAGAGAGAGGAGAGAGAGAGAGAGAGAGAGAGAGAGAGAGAGAAGAGAGGAGAGAGAGAGAGAGAGAGAGGAGAGATAGAGAGAGAGAGAGAGAGAGAGGAGAGAGAGAGAGAAGAGAGAGAGAGAGAGAGAGAGAGAGAGAGAGAGAGAGAGAGAGAGAGAGAGAGAGAGAGAGAGAGGAGAGAGAGAGAGAGAGAGAGAGAGAGAGAGAGAGAGAGAGAGAGAGAGAGAGAGAGAGAGAGAGAGAGAGAGAGAGAGAGAGAGAGAGAGAGAGAGAGAGAAGAGAGAGAGAGAGAGAGCAGAGAGAGAGAGAGAGAGAGAGAGAGAGAGAGAGAGAGAGAGAGAGAGAGAGAGAGAGAGAGAGAGAGAGAGAGAGAGAGAGAGACAGACCTGAATAACGTTTTTAATTATTTATCAACCGACGTCCGGCACCCTACTATAGCACCAGCTGTTACCATATCGCGTGTTTGAATTTTGGTTCACGTGAAGTTATCCCGTCTCGTTTGGCGTCGCCGCGTCTGGGCTCTCTGGGCAAAGCATAGTCGGTATTTCGCCCCAGACCCCGGCAGGCGCAACCCGTCACTTGTGGTATGTACTATGTTGTAATTTCAAATTGTAAAACAGTAAATGAAGGCTCATTGAGTGTAAGTTTCATTACATGCTAAACTGCTACCTGTTTCTAATCCCATGTTTATGATCATTTCATTATGCACAATAGCACAGGTAAATTATAAGTGTGAGTGCATTATGTGCATAGATGATAGATCGTGTGGAAGACGGCAAGTCAGATGGAAATATTTATTACAGTATATGAATCTGTTGATTCGGTTTAAAAAAAACAGGTTATTATTGTTTTAATTCAACTCAAACTTAGTATAGCCTATTAGCCTTACATGTGGAGTCCCATTACGCCATCAGAACGGTAGGGAATGTGTTGATAGTGGATAAGAGGTTTTGGAGATGGAGGAAGCCTATTCGATTTGCTGTATTTACATATAATGTTATTTATAATGGTTTGAGTAACTTAACAACAAATATTATGCCTGTTGGCTGCATTTTTTGTTTTGTTTACGAATATTAAATTATTAACTATTTAACCTTCCAAGACACGAGGATGCATTTCCTTTCAGGTTTCTGGTTATTATTAGACGATTTTATTCAGATTGGGGAGGGTATATGGCATACCCTCCCCAATCTGAATTACTATATGGAAGTCAGGGTGAATTAAGATAGCCTTGACCCTTTGAATTTTCATAGTTCCGTCCTAAGCTGTATAAAATCGTCTAATGATAGCCAGAGTAGACTATCAAAATGCATCAGGATCCTCAAAGAGTTAACCCTTTCGAGATCGAGGACGCACTTGTTAATTTTGTTTTAGCCAATATAAGACGATTGTATTTAGATTGGGAGGGATCTCTGGGAGTTAGGTTAATTGGTATCATATTTACCAATCTAGCTGTTCAAAATCCCTCCTACATTGTATAAAATCGCCTAATGATAGCTATAATATACTGCCAAAAGCCCAACATGCGCCAGGATCCTCAAGGGGTTAAATATACCTTTAAATCAACTATGGACCTATGGTATTTATAGTGTTTTTGTGTGTGTATGTTTCCCAGTGACATCTCACTTAGGCTAGGGTGCGTGTATTTTGTAGTGTATTGGATATTTACTGTGATAATCATTCCTAAATGTTGTAACTTCCTACATTTGGTATTTGGGATTTATTAACTAATTGAAAAAACGTTTCCAGGCATGATGGATATAAGGAAGTTCTTTAGGAAGACTATTTTTTTATCACATCTGATGTAGCTTCTATCAAGAAATTATTAGGCATATACTGTAATTATGTAACATGGCCGACGGTATAAAACTGGATTATAATCCATACTCCTAGAAACTGGGAGTTATCAATATCTCTCAAAAGGCCTCTCAATAGGCCTCAAAATGTACCAAAAAGTTCATAAATATCAAAATTTTCCTGGGGGGGCTTACAGCGCCCCCCCAGCTGCAAGGGCTCGCTTCGCTCGCCACCCACCCTTATTGTCCCCCCCAACATTTGGGAGCTAGTTACGTCCCTGGAGACAGCAGTATTGTGAGTATTTGTGTATTGAAGTAAAATGTGCAAGAGGGTCAATTCTAATTGCCTCTATATATAAAAGCCAAAATAAAAGTAGGGAAGAGGATGATAACCTACTGCAAGCAATGGAGGAAATAGATAATAGAGAGAACAAATATAAGATTTTGATTGGCGATTTCAATTTACCAAGGATCAACTGGGCAAATTGGACTCCTCCAGCGGGACAGTGTAGCCTGGAAAACAAGTTTATAGAGAAAGTGAGAGATTGTTTTTTAACGCAACATATTACAGAGATGACAAGATATAGAGATGGGACGCAGGGGAGTGTACTTGATTTGATTTTTAGCAATGAGGAGGATATAGTGGAACATGTCAATGTGGATAGCCCTATAGGTCGTAGTGACCATGCCTATATAAGCTTTAGTTGCAATATTAAAACAGAGAGGGATAATAAACGCAATAGAAAATATACATGTATGATAGAGCAGATTATGAGCTGCTGAGACGGTGTTTGGACATTGACTGGGGGGAATACTTGAACGGTGAAGACGCTGAAGGAATGTGGAGGAAAATTAGAGTCAAACTGGAGAATGCTGTATCCAAAAGTGTACCAGTAAGGGAATACAGTAGGGTCCCGCATAAAACGTGTTCGCATAAAACGAGTCTCGATTAAAACGACCGACCTAAAATATTAATATTTAATTTTCGATCAGAACGAATGTGATCACATAAAATGAGTCTGCCGCCAAAGTGGGGCAAATCCGAGGAGTTTTCATATAGAGCGCCGAAATATCGTATAAAACGTACGAAATATCATACGTTTTGAACGAAAATTTACGTTTACAGTGAACATTGACGATATTGGGCCACCAAAATGCTGTGTTCACATAAAACGAAATCGCATAAAACGCCCTCGTTTATCGACCATATACTCGTTTTATGCGGGACCCTACTGTATAAGGATAAAACAAATTTGAGGAAAAGAACGAACCCAGAATTGCCAATGAAAAGAAAGCTTTGGACATTTATTAGAAGAAAGAAACGATTGTGGGAAAGACTAAAATTGTTAAAGAAGAACAGGGGGTCTAGTATAGAAGCTAAAAAAGTGGATCTGGAATGCAGACAAATAAACAATAAAATAAGATGGGAGACAAGGAGGGGGGTGAAGGAGAGGGAGAGAGAGATTGCTAGAAATGTGAAGGATAATCCAAAAATATTCTGGAAGTACATTCAGGAAAAGTTAACAAGAAGAGTAGGGATCCCAGAGCTGGTAGGGGGGTTGGATGATGGGAGTAGAGCGGAGACTGATAAGGAGAAAGCAGAGGTGCTGGGGAAATACTTTGGGGGGGTACCAACAGTGGAGTCAGATGATGCAGTGCCTACTATTCCCATCAAACAGGCACCGCCACTAGAACTAATAGAGTTTTCCCATGCTAGAATAAGAAGGGCTATAGAAAAAATGAACAGAAGTAAGTCCCCGGGACCGGATGCGATATACCCAAGAATCATAAAGGAAGGAGGTGAGATGTTAGTAGAGCCATTGAAAATGTTATTTGAGGTATCGTTTAATAAAGGACAAATCCCGATGGACTGGAGAGAGACGAACATAACAGCTATATTTAAGAAGGGAAAGAGAAATTACCCAGGAAATTATAGACCAGTCAGTTTGACAAGTGTTGTGTGTAAACTAATGGAAATGGTAATTAGAGAAGGAATAATGGAGCATATGAAATCAAACCAACTTTTCAGTGGGAGACAGTTCGGATTCTTGCCGGGGAGGTCGACGGTACTACAGCTAATTAAGGTGGTAGATGATTGGATGCAAATTCTAGAGGATGGTGATGTAATAGACGTGGTATATTGCGATTTTATGAAGGCCTTCGATAAGGTCCCACATAAAAGGTTAATAGAGAAAGTTAGAAGCTATAATATAGGGGATAAATGTGTGAAATGGATAGAAGCCTTCCTGAAAGATCGGAGACAGAGGGTACTGGTGAATGGAATAGGCTCGGGGTGGAGGGAAATTACAAGTGGGGTACCTCAGGGATCTGTGTTGGGACCACTACTGTTCGTTATATTTATCAACAACTTACCTGAAGTTATAACTAATGGAAGTGAGGTATACCTGTATGCGGATGACACTAAGCTGTATAGAAGAGTGAGGAGTAAGGAAGATGTGGGTTTGCTTCGAGATGTGGAGGGCATGAAGGGATGGTCTGAACATTGGTTAATGCCTTTTCATCCAAAAAAAATGCAAGTACATGTGGATTGGGACAAGCAAGATAGACAAGGTAGGATACAGTATGTATGAAGCAATGGAGGAAGTGAATGCAGAAAAGGATATAGGAGTAGTGATAGACAATAAGTTAAATTTCTCAGAACATTTAGCGGAAAAGATAAACAAAGCCAATAGAATTGTAGGGCTGATAAGGAGGACATTTGTGAAACTTGACGAAGAAATCTTCAGGAATCTCTATACAGCGCTGGTTAGGCCGCACCTGGAATATGCGAACCAGGTGTGGGTTCCATATATGGTAAAGGATATAGAAGCAGTGGAGAAAGTGCAGAGGTGAGCTAGCAAGCTAGCAAGCTAGTACCAAAGTTGAAGAACGCGGGCTATGAGCAGAGGTTGAGGACACTGGGGCTTCCGACACTCAGAGCTGGGCACCACAAACAAAAAGTCAAGTCAGCAAACACAAATCAGCAAACCCAGAACATAACTTCAGCAAACACAAATGTGCAAACCTTGTGAAATTTCTAGTCCTCAAATGCAAATATGCAAACGCAAACCGTTTTTTATTAATTTTAAATTTAAACTACAGAATAAGGGTAAATCAATAAATTCAATCTCTAATGTCAATAAATATATATATTTACCTAAATATAATGTTGCCCAACTTCCATGGACCTCAAGGATATACATACAGGCTTTTAAAGCTTGGAAATTGCTGTAAATTGCCAAAACATTCCAGAACATCACCCGCAGTGAAAGGGTTAATATATAGCATAGGCCACTTAGTTTGTCCACATGGGCAGTAAAACGTTGGGGCAACTTGTTTATGGGGAGAGTGCTTCAGTAATAATCAGTATTCGCAATTCTGCACCATTCAGGAGGAGGTACGCCGGATCACAGAGGTGCAAGGAGGCGATTTATTCGTGGTCCCCCCTTTGGGAATGGCAATAGGCTATAATGCCTAGATAGGTCTACTTTAGATAGATTAAGTAATTTAATAGAAAGTAGCCTAGGCCTATTAATTTTAATGCTCAGAAGAAAGGCCTAGCTTCAGATCAAAATTTAATAAAATTTTATTGTAGGCTAAATTTAGTCTAGGCCTATATGATACTTTCAAAATTAACACTTTCTACTTGACACTAATAAAATGAGTGTGATTATAGGCCTAGGCCTATACATAGAAGTTAGAACATGCAATATTTAGCCTAGGCCTACATGCTTTGAGGCATTTTGATGGAATTAGTGACTGATTATAGCCTAGACCTAGGCCTAGGCTATATATTAAAGTTAGAACATGCAATATTTAGCCTACATGCTTTGAGGCATTTTGATGGAATTAGTGATTATAGCCTAGACCTAGGCTATATACTGTATATAGAAGTTAGAACATGCAATATTTAGCCTAAATGCTTTGAGGCATTTTGATGGAATTAGTGATTGACTGATTATAGCCTAGACCTAGCCTATATATAGAAGCTAGAAAATGCAATATTATTTAGCCTACATGCTCTGAGGCATTTTGATAGGATTAGGGTAGCCTAGGCCTAGCCTAATAAAATTACTTATATTAGTAATTAGCCTATAGGCCTAGGCTATATTTAGAAGTTAGAACATGCAATATTTAGCCTACATGCTTTGAGGCATTTTGATGGGATTAGTGATTATAGACCTAGGCCTAGGCTATATAGCCTAGCCTATATAGAAGTTAGACTTAGCCTAGGCCTACATGCTTTGAGGCATTTTGATGGGATTAGGGTAGCCTAATAACATTAGTTTAGGTTAAAAATTAACAGGCTATCAATCAAATTAACGATAGCCTAACTTTATAATCTTAAATTAGGCTAGATTATAAAGTTATAAAGCCCTTCTCCAGAGACATCTTCTTGGTAATTACAGGCCCATAGAAGGTTTCTAGGTGGGGCCAGGGGTGGCTTAGGTCCTCGATTTCTGCATGTTCTGCAGCATCACTGTCGGATGATGGTGGTGAACTGCTCCCCATGCTGTTGGCAGCTGCGGTAGGCATGATGGTAGACTCCATGTTCACTTCAATAGGCCGAAAATATAAACAAAGTTGAAGTGCTAGCAGATTGGAACTCTTGGACTGCTGTGTGTTGTAGGTGTTAGCTCGACGCTTGCTACTAAGTAAGTGAACAAATGTGAAGAGCCGATGTATAGGCCTAGATTCCAGAACACAGGTAGTTGGCTTGGTCAAATGACTTTTTTTGGCTGGAGCTGCAGGAGCGGCCCAGGGCTGGCTGGCGGCTGGAATTTTTATTTTGCGGACTCGAGGTTTGCAACATGGAGGTACTTTCCAGAGCTTCAAACCCGCAAATAGGCAGCCATTTTGGCGCCAACGCTAATTCGCCAACAAAATGACACTTTTGCCATGGCGGAATTGGCTATTTGCGGAAGTGTTGGCTAAAGTGCCCAGCTCTGCCGACACTGGCATATAGGAGAAAGAGAGGGGATATGATAGAGACTTTTAAGATAGTGCCAGGGAAGTATGATGAGGATGTGTGTGAAAGTATCTTCTTAATGCGGGAGGGAACAAGAACGAGAGGACACTCTAAGAAAATTTACAAAGATAGAAATAGGCTTGAGAAGGCAAAGAACTCATTTTGTGATAGAGTGGTAAATGATTGGAACGCACTGCCCCAGTATGTAGTCGATTCCGAATCAATAAGGGAGTTTGAAAGTAATCTTGATAAAGCATGGGGAAGACAAGATTTTAAGTTTGATTATAAAGCAAAAATACGGAATAGTAAAAATGTTGCGGCTGCTACCGCCGCCGCCAACACCGTGAACGACCGCAGCAGTTCAAGTACTGGTACTGAGCTGGATACACAGGCCTAGTTTGTCTTTTTCCAGAGGATCTACTGTAAGAAACTGTAAGAATACTGTAAGAAACTGTAAGTATGTGTGGGGAGGAGGCTGTGGATAGCCAACACCTTCTTCCGACACAAATTGATACACAGGTACACATGGAAAGTTGTTTGGACGATGAAGGGTAAGACTGGTGGAACGAAAGTCACTGATTGATTATATATGTGTAGATGAACGAATGAAGAAATCTGTGCTGGATGCTAGGGTGTATAGGGGTATTGGAGGGGGTCTGTCTGATCATTATGTAGTAGTAGCTAAAATTAGGATACAAAAGAAGTGGGTGAGGAGAGCTGGAGGGAGGTGAGAGGAAGGTGGAATGGTGAGGAGGGTGGAGAGGCTACAGGAGGAAATCAGAGAAGAGTACAGGAGAGCAGTAGAAAGATGACTAGGTGGGTTCGACCTGGAAGATATGGAGGAAGTGTGTGGAGTGAGGAGAAGAGGGAGGGGAGTGAAAGGTACAGCATGGTGGACAGAAGAGGTAAAAATAGCTGTGGAAGACAAGAAGAAAGCGTATAGAGAGTGGTTGGGTAGTAGAGGGAATGAAGATTTGGAGAGTCAGAAACGAGCGAGGTACGTGGAGAGAAAGAGAGTGGTGAAGAGAGTAGTGAAGGAAAGTAAGAGAAGAGTAGATGAGGAATTTGGAAGGAATCTGAGTTTAAAATGGAGGGAGTGTAAGAAACTGTTCTGGAAAGAAGTCAAGAAAGTTAGGGAAGGTAGCAAGGGAAACAGTAAGGGTGTGAAAGATAAGAATGGGAGAATGCTAGCCGAGAAGCAAGAGAGAGTCGAAATATGGAGGGGGTACTTCAACGAGTTGCTAAATGTAAGGAATGAAGAGCCAGCAAACATAGTTGGATATGGTATGGGAGGGAGAAGAAGAGAAGTAGTGGAGGTGGAGATCAGGAGGTCAGAAGTGTGGGAAGCCATGAAAAGAGTGAAGTGGGGGAAAGCACCAGGAACAGATGAAGTGTGTGGGGAAATGTTGAGGTATGGTGGTGAGATAGTGATCGAATGGGTATGGAAAATGTGCAAACTAGCATGTGAGAAGGGGAGTGCACCCGATGACTGGAAGACTGGCATAATTACGGTTTTGACAACCCGTAGGGAAGGAAGGAGAAAAACTACTATTTATTGGTGGCTCCTGAAGTCAATGACGTAAGATCCTATGATAATATGGCCTAGTTCCTGGCTCCTCAGAGCCCGGGTTAACCTCGATTACGACGGTCGAGAACCAAGATCATCTTAGGGGGTACCCCTTAATCATTCCTAAGGTACATCATTGAGATGGAGCCACTGAAAAGTAAAAAAGAAAAAGAAAAGAATAAACACAGTTTGAATACTGCGCCTCCGCGCATTCTGATCTTCCTTGTTTCCCATGAACGTGACTCATTCCTCCTCCTGCCCAGGAGCGACCTCTAATGTAAATATCAAGTTGGGCATGTGAATGGGAAGGGGATGGAGGGAGGGCAATTGTCGTCATTGACTTCAGGAGCCACCAATAAATAGTAGTTTTTGCTTCCTTCCCTACGGGTTGTCAAAACCTTAATTTATTGGTGGCTCCTTACGTCAATGACGTAAGAGCCTAGAATATCACGACCGGTGGCGGGACCTTCATATGCTCATCAAGCTTAAAAATATAAAATTTAATAGGAAGAGTAACAACGAATATGTAAACTGTGACCTGTGTTTAATTATAAAAGGTATAAATGTAAACCGAAGAATATAAGGCGGGTACCATTAAAGAAGCCTTAATTCAGACAAAACAGAATTACTGATATGTGACTACATACTGGTAAACGTACAGTAAAAGTCCGTTAATCCGACGACCGATGATTCGAATCTCCCAATAGTCCGAATTTTTCAATTTGAGGCCAAATCCGAATTCACCCGATGGTCCGAATTTCAAGAAGTCCCAAAGTCCCCTTTTTGAGGCATTAGGCCACTCAAATGACACATAATGGAGCACACACATATCATATGTTCATGAATTCACTTTAAAAGTTTACCATTGTCATTGTAGCCTATTATCTACTTCAAAACATTCAGATTAATGGTCAAAGGAAGCTACTGATATAATCGTAAACACCTTCGTCTTCTTCTTCTTCCACATCGTCTGCTAGAGAGTTTGTTTTGCTCTTGAACGCATCCTTGGGACGCTCCGATGCGCTACTGGCTTGCACCGCATTTTCGGCAAGCGCATTCAGTCTTGAGCTTGAAAATGCACCTTTGGACGTATTAGTCTTGAGCTTGAAAACGCACCTTTGGATGTTCCGATACGCTACTATTTATAGTTCAGTGATCGGAGCATCCCAAGGGTGCTTCCAAGACAACAAGACAAGGGTGCTTTCAATACAATATAATATAACAGAGCACGTCACAAAAGGAAAAAATCACAAAAGGAAAATTACAAGAACCTCTCAGGGAAGTGCCGTTGTTAAGGCATTACTTCCCGAACCACATCTGATCTTCAAGAGCAAGACAACTCGCTAGTAGACGGAAGAAGAAGAAGACGTTTATCAGCAGATTCCTTGGCCATTAATCTGAATGTTTTGAAGTAGTTAATAGGCTACAATGACAATGGTAAACTTTTGAAGTGATTTCATGAACATATGATATGTGTGTGTGCACCATTGTGTCATTTGGGTGGCCTAATGTCTCAATGTTTTCGTCATACACAGGTTCATAGGGGTAAAGTCCGATAATCCGAAAAATCCACTAATCCGAACGAGAGCCGGTCCGCTGCCCTTCGGATTAACGGAAGTTTACTGTATATCACAAAATTAAAATTAACATCTAGTTACACATTTATAGTTGCAATAATATATAGGCATTGCTATGTAACAGATTATAGGTTTGACTCCTGTAAGGAGATAAAGAAAACCTAATATTTAGTAGTGGCCCCGTAATCATTGACGAACATGCCTATTACATAAGGCATCCTCTTCAAACACTAATCCGCCGTAGTTTGAATCTACCGCGCAGAGCATTTAAAAACTGAGGAGCCTTCATCATGAGCGCACGCGACCTCACTCATGGCTTCAGTCATTATGAATTGGGTTCTCACTACGAAAAAACTTCGTAAAAAATAAAAACAAAAAGAAAATAAGAATAACTATCCAATAAGCTTTCCATCATATCGTGGATGTACTTGTGTGGATTTCTGACCAGACGCTGATTCAGGCGTCATTCCTCCTTCACTGACATATCAAGTAAACTAAAATCCTTAATACATCAACGAATGGGAAGGGGACGGTCGGGAGGGCCCCAGTCGTCAATGATTACGGGGCCACTACTAAATATTAGGTTTTCTTTATCTCCTTATAGGAGTCAAACCTATAATTTATTAGTGGCCCCTCCATCATTGACGAACATGCCTGATATCTAAGACTGGAGGGGGACATTCGTAATCATATCATAACTCTAGAAAAGCAGATAATAAAAACAACCACATAGTATTCTTACTTTTGAAAAATGTATTTAATACGGCGTAGGCCGGAAATATACAAGAAAAAGGGGTTCAGGCAGGTGCGTGCTTCAAAGAAGCCTGCCCGACAAAATGGGTAACCCTGAAGATTCTGAACACAGATCTGTAGTTACAAAAGGCACCCCACTCAACGAGTGGTGACAAAAATAATAAGTTATAAGTTTATATGTGCACATCATAAACCCCAAAATACATGTGGAGATCAATTGCAAATGAACTCCATTGAACTAATATTACATTGCTTTCGCAGCTAAAACTACTATAACAACACCGTTGTTTTGTACTAAACCTTGTACTAGCACAATTTCTCGCAGAGAAATTTTCATATCACATTTTAACCTTAAATTGTATCACAGCTCTCATACTCCGGCGGGGTCTAGGGTGTCCTATGTCAACTGACTGCACCCCCCCCCCCCTTCCGTGAAAGTAAACATAAGTGACTGCAGGGCCACCTAGACCCTCTGCCTTAAAGCTATACATGGTAAGGAAGGTTTGTCTAGAGCAACTGACAAGTATCTAGAGAGAAACGTATGATTAGACGCCCACAACTGTGTGGACGCAATATCTTCAACTGAAAAGTTTTTCAGGAAACGTAAAGAGGCCGCCCACTTGCGTAAATCGTGGGCCCTACCCACAACGCCGGGATTACTCTCTTTAATGACTTCTACCAGAAGAGAGGCTAATCGCCGTTTAAGTAAGCGTTTACCCGTACTCGCTACCCATAAAGCACCTTGGGGGTTTTGAGGAGCTATTCTCAAATATTTGGTTAGAGCTTGCACTGGACATAAATTATGATGCACCTTTCCCCTTTTTAACGCCGGCACCGTGAACTCAGAAAACACGTGTGCACTATGCTCATTCTTGGCTACAAACGCCGGGGAGGGTGCAATGGAAATTGAATCATTAAGTCTACCAAACCTAAGACAATTAGGTGTGTTGCTCATCGCCGCCAGCTCAGACACTCTGTTTCCGGTGGCCAAAGCCAAAAGGAAAACTGCCTTCTTTAAGATTAAAGCAAAGTCTGCAGTATTTTGATACAGACGAGAATGAAGTAAAGACAAAGCTTTGTCCAGAGACCAAGTAGGCATGAGCTGACGGGGAGGTGGGCGGAGTTTAAAACACGCTCTCATAAATCCTGTTTCCTCCGCCACCGGTATGGATAGACCTGTAAGGTCGAAAAAGGGCACTCTAATCGCAGTTAAGTGATTCTTCACAGTTACCACAGATAAACGTTTCTGCTCAAACAGATAGTTCAAGTAATTAAAAACCAATGCCACTGAGGGTACAGTTTGTTCCGTTCTAACAATCCAAGAAGTAAAAGCTTTCCAATGTGATTGATATTGTCGCTTAGTAGACTGAGTATATTGATTGAGCAATTTATTGGTCACATCCCTACCGTATGGTGCTAGCCACTTGGCCTCCTGAATGTCCATAATGCAAAAGTCAGCGAGGTCGCTAGGTTGCCAATCGTGTCTAAGTGGAAGTACCCGACCGGGAGCGATACCGGGTCCGGGCACCACATTATTAATTGCTGGTACCACACCTGCGCCGGCCACAGGGGCGCGATTAGCGAGACTAAGCCTCGATAAACTCGTAGTTTGTTCACTACGTGGCACATTAGTGACGCATCTGGCGGCGGAAACAGATAGATGGAGCTCCATCTGTTCCAGTCTGTCACTAGGGCGTCTGGCCCCCCTGCCGGCGTTATCGCCCGGCGGGTGAGGTATAGAGGGAGCTTGTGAGTCTCCTCGGACGCAAAAAGATCCACTTGTGGATGGGAGAGCTCCGCAATCATTAGGTCGAAAATGGGTTGCTTGAGCTCCCATTCTACTGTCGTGCTCTGTCTCCGGGACAGAGCGTCTGCCCAGACGTTCGCTACGCCTGGGAGATAAGATGCGTGAAGATAAATATCTAGACTGCTGGCTAGAACAAAAATCTCTTCCGACACGAGTAGCAACTTCCTTGACCTCGTTGACCCTTGTTTCTGAATACAGTGAACTGCATTCAGTGGAAGTAGTGAGAGCTGTTGTGCCTGGCACTTTGGAAATTGGGCCTGACACAAGCGGATGGCTAGGTATTTTCGCTAAAGCAAAGGATGTAGCCAGAGGTCGCACATTCGTCGACATCGCGGGATCTCCCGTATCAGGAGGAGTTTCCGGCGTAGGGCCCAAGAACCTATTAAGTGCATTCAATAGTAGTCCATCAATCTCTTCCGCCGGTACATACCTAGCCGATGACGAACTCCGTGGAGATTCGACAGTACCCTGAGAGTCGCCTAAAAGGTGACTGGACTCTTCAACCTCCATCTCTGAGACCAGAGATCGTTGTTCTTCATCCGTTAAGTCTGGCTTATCATGGGAAGATCCCGCCGAAGCCGGGACCTCCACATGTTGCCATGTTAAAACTGGGGTAGAAGATGGTACATCGGCATCCCGTGGACGTCAGCACTAGTTGAGTCACAAAGGGATGTGTTCTGTCCTGCCAGGACTGTGAGTATCGCCATACACCTTGGCTGTGGCTGTCCCTCGCTTGCGAGCTCGGTATACTCTCTAAAAGAGAGCCCTGTAAAGGTTTATGATAATTAAAAGCTCCCATAGCTCATTAACACATTGAAAGCAGAGCTGGTGAGCAAAATCATAAAGTATACTAATTAATTTAATTTATATTTAATTGTATTAAAATAAATTACTATAAATAAACACAATATTATCCTAATATAATCATAGAAAATATATATGGTTATTATTATTCAGTGATTAAATTATTTCATTAACAAATGAAAATAATATATAGGGATACCTGATCTTAACAGCGTTGAACATACAGCAATGAGAGGTTCAAGTGCCGACATGGCAGAGACTGGGGGAAAACTACCCCGCCCCCGGGAACTACCTGGTCACCTGGTGCAACACCGGTACTCCGCCCTGGAAAGAGAATTTTCCGGGGATTAATGCTCATAGGGTTACACCCAAAAAATGGTACAAAATATGTGTCACAAGACCGCCGGTCAACGAACCGTAGCACTCCACCACTACTTTTCGTTTTCCTTTAGTTTCATATTAAAGATTTCAGGATATATTTACCTGTCCAGAAGATTTTTAAGCATATCTTTTGAATCCTCATAAAGATGAAGTATATCTTTATTAAAGATGAAGTCTTTCAAGTATCCTTTACACTTGAAACATTAGTAAGATTCCGGCATCTTTTTATCCCATAAAAAGTCTAAGCCTATCCTAATCTCTAATCCGGCTTCTCCCAGAAGCCCTCATAGATCGCCGTCTTGAAGGCCGTGATACCCTATTGTATCAATCAATTGTTTGGCAAATGATCGCGAATTGCTAATCAGTTAATATAACCACCCGAAGGTATAACCGCCGGGTTTTATATGCAATGTCAAACCAATTGTACCTGCCCCAGACCTTTTTTGTAAAAAGGTCGCCGGGAGAGAAAGACTAAACAAACAAACAACATTGTTTCCAATTGTTTATTAAGGATTTCAGCATATCTTTTACCTGTTCGAAAGAATTAAGCATAACTTCTGAATCCTCATAAAGATGAAACATATCTTTATTAAAGATGAAATCCTTCAAGTATCCCTTTACACTTGAAACACTAGTAAGATTCAGGCATCTTTTTATCCCATAAAAAGTCTAAGCCTATCTTAATCTCTAATCCGGCTTCTGCCAGAAGCCCTCATAGATCGCCGTCTTGACGGCCGTGATACCCTATTGTATCAATCAATTGTTTGGCAAATTATCGCGAATCGCAAATTCGTTAATATAACCACCCGAAGGTACAACCGCCGGGTTTTATATGCAATGTCAAACCACTTATACCTGCCCCAGACCTCTTTGTAAAAAAGGTCGCCGGGAGGGAAAGACCAAACAAAATAACTGTGTGGAGCCCCCCTCACCGGGAATAACACAGGAAGCCTGATCCCAGGCTTGACCACAGAAAACGCAGTTTCTGATGAGCCCTCAAGCGACCAAACTCGTCGGGGTAACTTACCTATTTTAGCCATCCTGACTAAAACTCGGTAACCAAAAACGGTGTTCTCGGAGCAACGAGAAAAAACGCCGGAAAGGTAACCCACACCAAACGAGACATAACAGGAGGGCGTAATGCATAAAGCAATGAATAACACAGGAAGCCTGATCCCAGGCTCGACCACAGAAAAACGCAGTTTCTGATGAGCCCTCAAGCGACCAAACTCGTCGGGGTAACTTACCTATTTTAGCCATCCTGACTAAAACTCGGTAAACCAAAACGGTGTTCTCGGAGCAACGAGAAAAACGCCGGAAAGGTAACCCCCACCAAACGAGACATTTTAACACATTTTATACAAAGTGTGTGCGCAAAAATAGGGATACCTGAACAGGAGGGCGTAATGCATACAGCAAAAACCGGGGCAAAGGTAGCCATGACAGAGACTGGAGGGAAACTACTCCAGGTTCTGCATAGACCCGCCGGGACCCAGCTCTGGAAAATTTAAAATTTCCAGGAATTAATGCTCATAAGGTTAACCCACTCATGTTCGCACACAGGTGTTAAATAACCCGCCGGGTAACGAGACGTAATACTCAACGACCACAGCTCGCCACGCGGTGGGGTTTCCTAAGTAAAAGATTTCAGAATATCTTAATTTGTCCAAAAGATTTATGAATACCCTCTGACATAATATATAAAGACCATCATGGCGTTTATAAGTGATTAAGTCTTTCCGGTGGTGTTTGTTTCCATATTAAATATTGGAAAAAAAAACCCTAAAAAAGACGCCGGCCCCCGAATTATCTCGTAGATAAAAAACTGGGAAGCCTGACAAATATACGAGATCTAACTTCTGCCGAAGTATCTTTTAGATCGCCGTATGTTGAAGGCGGCGATACAAAACGTATCCCTCAAATGTCTGGTTAACTAACTGAATTGTAAATTCGTTATTCTCATCCGTGCAAGAAACACCCGCCGGGTGTGAATAATAGTTTAAAAAACGTTAACCCCAAATGTGCCCTAAAGCGCCGTATGTTGAAGGAGGCGATACACAAAGCATCCCTCAATTGACTGGTCAACTAAACTGAATTTTGCAAATTCGGTCATCCCAACCTTCCAGGTTGCACCCACCGGGTGAATTAAAGTTTAAAAGTTAACCCCAATTGTTCCTATCCCCACTTCTTTGAAACAGATCGCCGGGGAGGAAATACAACTACAGCATAGTTTTATATTGGCTTTGCAAAACCGAAAAAACTACAAACAACACGTGTCCGTATGAACACTGTTAGATGGGTACAGCCAACCCGCCGGGATGAAACAGGCACCCCAGAGACGCAGACCTGGGGAGCCACAGACACCCACTCGCCGGGGAAACAAGCCTGTTTTAAACCACGCGTGGCCAAAACTAGGCAACCAGCCGGGGTTAACAAGGTGAAAAAATTCACCTGTCCACAACAGGACCACGAGGGTACATCCGAAATAGATGCCCCAAACATACGACCCAAAATACACTGCACTGCGGGCAACCAGCCCAGGACACTCCTGCTACGCATATCCTAACCTTACTCGATACATCCCGGAGTAAACCAATGAGAAAAAACTCACTAGGGACGCAACAAATGCGGAACCCGCGGAGCGTGGGGAGACAGGTCCGGGCAGGCTGAGCGCAGAGCAGAGAAGGAGGAATGACGCCTGAATCAGCGTCTGGTCAGAAATCCACACAAGTACATCCACGATATGATGGAAAGCTTATTGGATAGTTATTCTTATTTTCTTTTTGTTTTTATTTTTTACGAAGTTTTTTCGTAGTGAGAACCCAATTCATAATGACTGAAGCCATGAGTGAGGTCGCGTGCGCTCATGATGAAGGCTCCTCAGTTTTTAAATGCTCTGCGCGGTAGATTCAAACTACGGCGGATTAGTGTTTGAAGAGGATGCCTTATGTAATAGGCATGTTCGTCAATGATGGAGGGGCCACTAATAAATATAATGTAGTAAATAACCTTCTTGTTATATATTTCAGATTGTGTGTCCTGCCAACTTGACATGGAAATTTCTCATCTAAGGAGAACTGGTAGGGCACACCTCTAAATAGATTATAGCATTGGTAATAAAAACATTGAACAATGTCAGTCTACTTATTGGCCTCAGGGGGCATGTTCTAGTCTTAAAGCTATGCATGGTAATTTTGGTCTCTCCAGATGTACTGACAAATATCTGGAGAGAAATGTATTGCTAGAGGACCATAGACCCGTATGCATTATATCGTCTACTGAGAAGTTGTTGAGGAATCTAATGGTAGTAGCCCATTTGCATACATCGTGAGCTTTTGCAATTACCTGAGGTTCAGCTTCCTTAATTACATCTACAATAGTGGATGCTAACACTTTCTTTCCTAACCTTGTTGAACCATCTGGAGAACCCACAAATGTGCCTTATTATTAGGAATAACAGACTTAAAGTAGGTATATAGTGCCTTAACTGGACATAGGGCATGGTGCACCTTTCTTGTTTTCAAGGCAGGAATAGAGAAAGGTGTAAAAATATGTTCCTGGTGCTCATTTTTTGCGATGAAATCTGGTGCAGAGGCAATATGTACAGAGTCATTATTAGGGGCAAAACGTAGACAGTTTGGAGACCTTGCCATGGCTGCTAATTCTGAGACCCTATGGCTAGGGCCATCAGAAACACACACTTCTTAAGTTTCTTGTCTAAATTTGGTTTCACCGAATAAGACCTAGACTGTAGTAAAGTTAGGACTTTCGAGATTGACCATTGGGGAAGCAATTGACGATTTGGGGCTCTGAGTTTAAAACAAGCTTTCATAAAACCCTGTTCGTCTTTTTGGGGTAAAGATAAACCAGTGAGTGCAAAGAAGGGTTCCTTTATTGCTGATAAGTGGTTTCTAAGTGTGTTAACTGCTAGTTTTTTAATATCAAACAAGTAATTTAGGTGTTTCAGTAACAAAGCAACCGATGGAGTCTGCTGGTTTGACTGTACAATCCACGTAGTAAATTGTTTCCAGTGAGAGCTATACTGTCTTAACGTGGAAGCTGTGTACTGGTTTGTCAGCTTGTCTGTGACTTCCTTGTCGTAGGACGGTAGCCACTTGGATTTGAGAATGTCCACATAGCAAAATTGAGCGAGGTCTGCAGGTTTCCAATTTCTTCCAAGTGGAAATGGGTCAGGGGGAGTTTCAGCGGTTTGTTGCACCACTGAGTAAGTTGTGTGTACCACACCTGTGTAGGCCACATTGGGGCAACCAGGGTTACTTGACCCTGGAACGACCTGAGGTGATGGATTACTCTGCACATCAGTGAGGTGTCTGGTGGGGGAAAGAGATAAATCGATGTCCACCTGTTCCAATCCACTGTGAAGGCATCCGGACCCCCTTCTCGTGTCTTGAGATCCCGAGATATGTAAGCCTGGAGCTTCGTTGATTGAAGAGATGCGAACAGATCGATTTGAGGTGAAAATGGTAGAACTAAGTGGTTGAATGCTTCTTGTTTGAGAGCCCACTCCACTGAGGTACTCTTTCCCCTGGACAGAGCATCCGCCCACAGATTGGAGACTCCTGGTAGGTATGTTGCGTGGATTATGATGGAGTGTTTTTGGGCTAGAAAGAATATCTTTTCTGAGAGATCCTGGAGAACCCTGGACCGGGTGGAGCCCTGTTTCTTCAAGCAAATTACAGAGGCCATGTTGTCCATCCGGAATGCAATTGACCTGGAGGCCAATGATATCGCATGATCTCTGAGAAAAAATAGAGGCACTGCTAGCTCTTGGGCATTGATGTGACACTGATTTAATGTGGTCCATTTTCCGTGGTTCTGATGACCTTCCGTAGACTGATAGCCCCATCCTATCAGACTCGAGGCATCTGTGTCTACCCATAGGGTGGGAGGTGGATCTGACCAATGTGTCACTGATTCCCGTACCTGGGATTTTGCCCAAAACGACAGGAGATGTAGGATTCTCTTTGGGATGACGAGAGGGCAATTGTGAGGGGTTAGAGGGAAAGCCTGGTTGCCTAGCCAGATTAGTCTCTTCAACCTGAGGCGGCCTAGGGGCACTGTAATTTGGACCCAATTTAACAAGCCTATTAGAGATTCCCAAAGTTTCCTGGTTATAGTCTTTGCATGCAATGCTCTGAACAGTTTCATTTTGTAGACATTTGGCATTGGTTGGACTCTGTTGTATAGTCTGGAGTTGTGTATTCCAGATTAATCCTACCCATTCTGCTGATTGAGTAGGAGTGAGATTTGATTTCTCCAAATTTACTCTGAAGCCTAACTTTGTTACATGTTGTATGACTTTCAGGGTTTGTTCTTGGCATTGGAGTGGAGAGGACCCGAGAATCATCCAATCGTCTAGGTAGAAGAGTATTTTCACCCCGTCGTTGAGTAGAGGGAGAAGTGCTTGCTTCACTATCTTGGTGAAAATTCTGGGAGCTATGTTCAGGCCGAAAGGCATTCTGGTGAACATTACTGCTTTGTTTCTGAAAGGGACGGCCAGGAACTTTTGATACCTCTTTGCTATTGGGATGTGCCAGTAGGCGTCTTTGAGATCTAGGGTAATTATCCAGACCATTGGTTGTAGAACTAGCCTTACTTGGGAAATATTCGACATTCTGAACTTCATATTGTGAATTGATTTGTTGAGGAGGGACATGTCTATCACAGGTCTTAGTTGTAGACTGTCCCTTTTTGGGACGAGAAACATGTGGGATAGAAAAATTGGCATGCCTTCTGGAACGTGAGTCACAATATTGTCTGTCAACATTTGGTTTATTACTGTTTCTAGTTCTGGGGATAGTTGTATCTTGTTGGACTGAGCTCTGAGGCGGGGTCTTGTCAACCAGAGCCATGTAAGGCCCTTCTTTACTACTCTCTTTCCCCAAGATCTCTGAGGCCAATGACAAGAATTTACCCTGAACTGGCCTGTCGGATGTAGGGCAAGTTCTCTGTTGATGGCCTCTCAAAAATCTAGTTTTTTGCACTTTGGGCGGGTTGGTGAGTGCTGGAGGGTTGATGATGACCCTGTGGTCTCTGGTGTTTGTGTTGGCTTGTCTGTTGGGGTCTCTGCTGTGACCCATAGTTCTGTTGCTTTTGCTGAGGTCGTGTGTAGGATGGTGGTTGATACCTTGGTGCAGCTCGACCTCTGGGCTGGTAGTGTCCCCTGTGACCTCTACTGTTTGACGAGTATCCCCTATTCGGCTGAAATGTATGTGGGGAAAACCTCCAAGGGGGGAAATGGGGTCTATCTTTTCCCCGTTGTGATTGAGGATGAGAGTGGAACTTAGTAGGGTGTTTCTGCATGTATGTAGAACACTGTCTAGAAGCAGCCATCTCAGGTCTGAGTAACAGAGCATGGACCTCATTCCAGGTCGTTTGTGGGATCAATCTGCATGTGAATAGTGGTGACAGGCGAACTCGAGTAGCAATATCTTTGGGCATATTCTTGGACAAGTAGATACGTAGATCCTGTCTAGCTCTTGCTGCCTCAAAAATAGAAATCTTGACATCTTCAGTGGTCATCAGTGAGTTAACAAGTGAGGCTCTCCTGATATGATGAAGTGCAGCCCTGGAGTTTTGTTCGGGGATAGAATCTGCTACTTCCCTCATGGCTTGTGCAAGTTTTTGCTGTGTGATAAAACTTGACAGCAATCTATGGGCTCTTTGCCGTAGCCTAAAGTCCTTGTCAATCAGTGCCGGGGTAGGTGTATTGATCATGGTGTCATTAGTTGGTTTACACACTATTTTGGGTGCTCTGAGATATTCCCAGAATTCTTGGGGAATGGAGTCGGAGTTGTATACATACATAGTGGCAAATTGGTGATCCTCTTGTGCTAGTTTCTGGGGGGTAGCATCCCCATTGGACAAGGCAAATTTTTATGCTTCAGACACCCATTCAGACCATGGGCCATAGCCAAGAGTTGAGACCTCTAGCATGGGGATTTTGTTCTCAAACATCTTTGTGGTGCAACCTACGGATTTTGAGAGATTAGAGAGGGATTTAATGGTATTGTGTCCATCCGCTTTATTCAAATCCGACCAAGGTTAAAACCTTGGTCGGATTTGAATAAAGCGGATGGACACAATACCATTAAATCCCTCTCTAATCTCTCAAAATCCGTAGGTTGCACCACAAAGATGTTTGAGAACGCTTACCTGAAAGCACCGCGGGTGTCTGTGTGTAGGTAAAGTATTTAGCATCCAACAGAGATGGGAAGGGTTTTATGATTACGTCCAGTACTTGGCCTTGTGCGTCTTTTGCACGTACTGTAGATGTCTAAGCTCGTCCATTTCAATAATCCAATCCTTTGGTACTGGTATCAAGTCTGGATGGCCTGTGTCAGCATTGTCGGGTGTTGTTACTGGTATTTGTTTCCAGTATCTGGATTCACCAAATAGTAGAGGGAGAGGCTTCTTGATCATTTCAGGTTCCTGCTCGATGGGTGGGGGGTGAATATGTGATAGGAAGAGGTTGTTGGGGACACCCGCAGCTTGAAGACTAGTCTGAGAGGAAGTTGTGGGAGTGGTTGATTTTTCATGCGTGGTTTGTTTTGGCTGGACAGGTATTTGAGCTAGTGGAACTGTGTCTGGTATGGCAGGCTGTAACAAGGATGGGGCCAGAGATTTACCTTGGAGCTCTAGGATAGCCTTATCTAAAGAAGCAAATTTTTTATCAACTTTTTGTTCAAATTTACCTACTAACTCATCATTCATAGATTTAAGAAATACCTGAAGTTCACCAAAAGGGTCACCAGGAGAGCTCTGTGTAGGGACTATGTCAGACTGATAAGATTCTTCTTCACATTGCATTAAAGAAGAACTCTGGCATTCATTGTCAGTCCAAACCTCCTCAAAATGGTTATTAGAATCTAAATCAACACACTCTACAATATCATTGTTTATGTCCCAAGGTGTTGGGACATCCTTAGGTAGTACTGTCTCATGTATTGCCCCAACCGTACTGTACCCAAAAAAGTCTGGAGCTGTCAGAGAAGGATTTAAACGAACTGGTAAGTCCGAAGAAGGCTGACTAGGTGAGTAGTCTCTGGGGTTATGTACTTCAGCTTCAATGTTCATTTTAGTCATCTGAGGGTGAAATACAGTGGGAGGGGCCAGTAATGGGGTTGACTCAAATTGTTGTTCCCTAGTATCAGCCAAATGTACTAGGGAGATAGGAGGGGGACTGTCCTCAGAATTTTGATCAGTCAAGGGGGTAGCTGAGACAGGTAATTTATGTTTGGCTGTAACAGGGGTAGAGTGATCAGCCACCTTAGTACATGTTTGAGGATTGGAGGGATGTGGGGAAGGTGGCTTTTAAGTTTGGGATTTGCTTGCTTCCTTATGTCTTTTGTTGGAAGACTCTGAGCTGGTTGAACTCTTTCTTTTCCTGTCAGATGCAGACCTTTTCTTGTCAGAAGGAGGGGCAGGCAAGGATATTTCTAAAAAGTTTACATACTTTACATCAGTAATACCTGGTGTTTTCTTGAGGGAACCTGAAATGTAGGATTTTACTGAACTCCACACAGTTAATAACACTTGTTTGCATGTGTCCGAGGCTAGAATTTTTTTTGAGTCATGGTACATGGATACATAATAATCACACTTCTCACATACTTTAGGGTTCCACGTAGCACTCGTCCTATTGATACATTTTACGTGAGAGGTGCAGCGTCTATGGGCTGTGAGGGCTAGTTTGGTACAACCCTTGTGTGAGCAGATGTTAATGTCCACGGGGGAGTCGATTGCCTGAAGAGTAATCGTGTTCATCTTGGCTGATGTGGAACCCGGGGAGGGGAACCCTATGAATGAGTTCTGGTCTTCCAGTTTGGGGACTCCTCTTGCGAAGCAATCCTTATATTCTTCTCCAGGTGCATACGGACCTGAAGAGCAGGGAGATAAGAAACAAAGGGTTCTTTTAGACCGGGAAAGAAAAACTTGTATTTGTTCCCTGGAAATTAATAAAATATATAATTAATGAGATTACACTTAGCCGATGAACTGGAAACGTCTAGTGTTTTGATAAGTGAACTCACCTTAAGGATATAGGTTCTTTATGGGGTGAATTTAGCTGCTGCTGTGGGTATCACTTGGTTTGGTTGTCCAGATTCTTCTTTGGTCACCGTGGCACCTCACCTGATCCTGTTAATCAAAAACAAGGAGTCAATGTTGCATAAAGAGATGGCAATAATACTTATTTGGCCTACTTAACTTGGCCAAAGTAGTATCTAGCCTTGTATTATTTACTTTAAATAAACTAACTAGATAATACTTATTTGGCCTACTTAACTTGGCCAAAGTAGTATCTAGCCTTGTATTATTTACTTTAAATAAACTAACTACAGTAGATAGAAGTACTATTTAAGGTCTCGTATCTATCGTAAGTCTGATAGTGGTGTTAATTATTGGTAACCGGGAGTGTCTCTAATATGTTAAGACATCCTTATTATAGTATGAGCAAGCCTAGAGTACCCGGAAATAATTTCTATTTGGGCATGTCTAGGTAAGGCCTAGAGTATCCGGTAAATGGCCTACTGGCGTCCATGCCTTGTTTCCGGTGGGCTTGTTTAGGTACCGGGATTTGTTATCGTCGTGACAGCCTCCAGAGTACTCGGCTATGGCCTATTAGTACTCGGGGCTGTGTAGGTAAGGCCTAGATTATCCGGTAAATGGTTTATTGGAGTCCGGGACTGTTGCCAGTGGGCTTGTCCTGGACTCCGGGATCGTCATTGTTGTGACAACCTCCCGCGTACCCGGCTAAGGCCAATTAGTACACAGGGTTGTCTTTAGTTTTTTAAACAGTGTCCAGAGTGACCGGTCGTAGCCTAGTGGTGACCGGGACTGTTTTTTACCGGTAGTATTGGTATCTGGGGCTAGATAAGGTCTAGGGTACCCGGGGGCTTGAGAATTTTCGAAAAAGGGTCCGGCGGACTTTGTACTCGTAAGGTTAGGCCTAGGCCTACTCGGCCACGAGTGTTAATTAGCGATCCGTTATGTAACTTGTACTGTACGTGTTTTTAAAATTCTCATATCTTTGTAAGTCAGTGAGATATACAGTAAACATGTTTTGTAAAAATTGTATATCTTTGTAAGTCAGTGAGATATAAATATGTTCTTTAAAATTTTATAACTTTCAATTTTTTATATCTTTGTAAGTCAGTGAGATATAAATATGCTTTTTAAAAATTATTATATCTTTGTAGGTCAGTGAGATAAATTCAATCAAGGTATTATTTCGAGTACTCTGGCTACTTGTTGTAGGCCTAATTGGTACCCTTTGGAAAATAAATACGAGTGCCTAAAGTAGTGAAATAGGTTACTACAAAAGTTTGTATATGTATTTGACATCACAAAATTATGTTATTAGCTATAAATATTTGGTGTTTAACACTGAAAATAATGCATATGTCTGTCTTGAAGGCAAATACTAACGGGGGAGTAGGGTACGGACTGGAGGAGTGGGATGGTGTAATTGCTGAAGGAATGGTAGATGGATTAAGGATTATGTTTAGTAATGTGGATGTGTTTACCCAGGACAAGAAAAGAGAACTGATATGTAGGATGCAGGATGAAGAGGAAAAACCTGATGTCATAGCCCTACAGGAAGTAAGACCAAAAAATGCTAGAATTGAAAGGGAACTGGTGGAATATAGTTTGGAGGGTTTTGAGTTATATGAGAGAAATGCTATTAGAGCAGAGGTTGGAAGAGGACTGTTTATTTATGTAAGAAAAGAGCTCAAGGTTAATGAGGTGGATATGAGACAGCAGTATTGTGAGTATTTGTGTATTGAAGTAAAATGTGCAAGAGGATCAATTCTAATTGCCTCTATATATAGAAGCCCAAATAATAGAAGGGGAGAGGATGATAACCTACTGAAAGCAATGGAGGAGATAGATAATAGAGAGAACAAATATAAAATTTTGATTGGAGATTTCAATTTGCCAAGGATCAACTGGGCAAATTGTACTACTCCAGCGGGACAGGGTAGCCTGGAAAATAAGTTTATAGAGAAAGTGAGAGACTGTTTTTTAACGCAACATATTGTAGAGATGACAAGATATAGAGATGGGACGCAGGGGAGTGTACTTGATTTGATTTTTAGCAATGAAGAGGATATAGTGGAACATGTTAATGTGGATAGCCCTATAGGTCGTAGTGACCATGCCTGTATAAGCTTTAGTTGTAACATTAAATCAGAGAGGGATAATAGAAGCAATAGAAAAATATACATGTATGATAGAGCAGATTATGAGCTGCTGAGACGGTGTTTGGACATTGACTGGGGGGAATACTTGAACGGTGAAGACGCTGAAGGAATGTGGAGGAAAATTAGAGTCAAACTGGAGAATGCTGTATCCAAAAGTGTACCAGTAAGGGAATATAAGGATAAAACAAAATTGAGGAAAAGAACTAACCCAGAATGGCCAATGACAAGAAAGCTTTGGATATTGATTAGAAGAAAGAAATGATTGTGGGAAAGATTAAAATTGTTAAAAAAGAACAGGGGGTCTAGTATAGAAGCTAAAGAAGTGGATCTGGAACACAGACAAATAAACAATAAAATAAGGTCTGAAACAAGGAGGGGGGTGAAAGAGAGGGAGAGAGAGATAGCTAGAAATGTGAAGGATAATCCAAAAATATTCTGGAAGTACATTCAGGAAAAGTTAACAAGAAGAGTAGGGATCCCAGAGCTGGTAGGGGGGTTGAATGATGGGAGTAGAGCGGAGACTGATAAGGAGAAAGCAGAGGTGCTGGGGAAATACTTTGGGGGGGTACTAACAGTGGAGTCGGAGGATGCAGTGCCTACTATTCCCATCAAACAGGCACCGGCACTAGAACTAATAGAGTTTTCCCATGCTAGAATAAGAAGGGCTATAGAAAAAATGAACAGAAGTAAGTCACCGGGACCGGATGGGATACACCCAAGAATCATAAAGGAAGGAGGGGAGATGTTAGTAGAGCCATTGAAAATGTTATTTGACGTATCGTTTAATAAAGGACAAATCCCGATGGACTGGAGAGAGGCGAACATAACAGCTATATTTAAGAAGGGAAAGAGAAATGACCCAGGGAATTATAGACCAGTCAGTTTGACAAGTGTTGTGTGTAAACTAATGGAAACGGTAATTAGAGAAGGAATAATGGATCATATGAAGTCAAACCAACTTTTCAGTGGGAGACAGTTCGGATTCTTGCCGGGGAGGTCGACGGTACTGCAGCTAATTAAGGTGGTAGATGATTGGATGCAAATTCTAGAAGATGGTGATGTAATAGACGTGGTATATTGCGATTTTATGAAGGCCTTCGATAAGGTCCCACATAAAAGGTTAATAGAGAAAGTTAGAAGCTATAATATAGGGGAGAAATGTGTGAAATGGATAGAAGCCTTCCTGAAAGATCGGAGACAGAGGGTACTGGTGAATGGAATAGGCTCGGGGTGGAGGGAAATTACAAGTGGGGTACCTCAGGGATCTGTGTTGGGACCACTGCTGTTCGTTATAGTTATCAACGACTTGCCTGAAGTTATAACTAATGGAAGTGAGGTATACCTGTATGCGGATGACACTAAGCTGTATAGAAGAGTGAGGAGTAAGGAAGATATGGGTTTGCTTCAAGGAGATGTGGAGGGCATGAAGGGATGGTCTGAGCATTGGTTAATGCCTTTTCATCCAAAAAAATGCAAGTACATGCGGATTGGGACCAGCAAGATAGACAAGGTAGGATACAGTATGTATGAAGCGATGGAGGAAGTGAATGCAGAAAAGGATATAGGAGTAGTGATAGACAATAAGTTAAATTTCTCAGAACATTTAGTGGAAAAGATAAACAAAGCCAATAGAATTGTAGGGCTGATAAGGAGGACATTTGTGTCACTTGACGAAGAAATCTTCAGGAATCTCTATACAGCGCTGGTTAGGCCGCACCTGGAATATGCGAACCAGGTGTGGGCTCCATATATGATAAAGGATATAGAAGCAGTGGAGAAAGTGCAGAGGAGAGCTAGCAAGCTGGTACCAACGTTGAAGAACGCGGGCTATGAGCAGAGGTTGAGGACACTGGGGCTTCCGACACTGGCATATAGGAGAAAGAGAGGGGATATGATAGAGACTTTTAAGATAGTGTCAGGAAAGTACGATGAGGATGTGTGTGAAGGTATCTTCTTGATGCGGGAGGGAACAAGAACGAGAGAACACTCTAAGAAAATTTACAAAGAAAGAAATAGGCTTGAGAAGGCAAAGAACTCATTTTGTGATAGAGTGGTAAATGAGTGGAACGCACTGCCCCAGTATGTAGTCGATTCCGAATCAATAAGGGAGTTTGAAAGTAATCTTGATAAAGCATGGGGAAGACAAGATTTGAAGTTTGATTATAAAACAAAAATACAGAATAGTAAAAATGTTGCGTCTGCTACCGCCGCCGCCAACACCGTGAACGACCGCAGCAGTGCAAGTACTGGTACTGAGCTGGATACACAGGCATAGTTTGCCTTTTTCCAGAGGATCTACTGTAAGAAACTGTAAGAAATACTGTATGAAAAAGCCCTCTTGATTGAATAATGTGAGGCATTAATAATTCTGCCATCTCATAGAAGGTTTTGATGGTAGGTACTGAAGGTATTGCAGTTGATATGGAAAGAACCATCTATTTACTACAATAAGTGATAAATTTAATGAGTAACTTAGCAGTGATTGGTTATGAAAGTAACCCCTGGCTTGGGCACAACCATGGGGAGTACAAGTAAAGGGATAAAATTCTATGAATTTGACACTAACATAGCACTCAACACTCAACTCCTAGACACCGCTCTCCTAGACAAAGTTGAAAGGAAGGCCTTTCGTATCATTAACTCCCGTCCACTCACCAACTCTCTGCAATCTCTCTCTCTCCGCCGCAATGTTGCATCTCTCTCGCTATTCTATCGCTACTATAATAATCAGTGTTCCTCAGAGCTATCCCAGTGCATACCACCTCCTTTATGTAGGGCACGTGGTACCCGTCTTGCAACTCAATCCCACCCCTACTCTGTGCAACTCTCCAACCCAAGAGTGAAACGTTACTCTCAAACTTTCTTCTACTCAACAGCTGAGCTCTGGAACTCTCTCCCAGAATCAGTCTTTCCCTCTTCCTATGACTTAAATTGCTTCAAACTCTGTGTGTCCAGGCATTTTGGCTCGAACGTCCCTTGATTTTGGCCCAGTCACTCTTTCAACTATGGGGGAGGCACTCGCTATAGGCAATAATGCCTTTTGCCTCCCTCAATCACATAGAAAAAAAAAAAAAAAAAAAAAAAAAAAAAAAAAAAAAAAAGGAACTAAATATTAGTTACAATGTTAATACATACTTTCACAGAAAAAAACAAAAAAGGGACACCGCAGCTAAAGAGCCAAGGCTCGTAAGATAACACATTTAGTTGCAGCAGTGTTCCTGAATACAAGAACGACGACCAGCCTGGAAACTAAGTTTTTGCTTATTACGGTTACAAGTGAAATACAATTACAAAAAATACATTCCCAAACGCATAAACAACTCACTATGCAATTAGACTCACTATGGACTAAGAGATGAAGCGTTTGGGAGGGGCAATGGACACTGAATAAGGGAGCAAGGGATTTGTGTTGTTTCCTGATGGCCGTCGGTCGAGAGAGGTCGCTCCTGGGCAGGAGGAGGCATGAGTCACGTTCATGGGAAACAAGGAAGATCAGAATGCACGGAGGCGCAGTGTTCAAACTGTGTTTATTCTTTTCTTTTTCTTTTTTACTTTTCAGTGGCTCCATCTCAATGACGTACCTTAGGAATGATTAAGGGGTACCCCCTAAGATGATCTTGGTTCTCGACCGTCGTAATCGAGGTTAACCTGGGCTCTGAGGAGCCCGAACTAGGCCATATTATCATAGGCTCTTACGTCATTGACGTAAGGAGCCACCAATAAACAGTCCCCCTATATAAGGGCAAAGGGGAAAGAGTTGTGTGTGGTAACCACCGAGGAATATGTCTTCTAAGCGTAGTATGGAAGGTGTACAGTAGGGTAGTGATTGAGAGAGTGAGAGTGAGAACGGAGACATGGATAGGCAATGAGCAGGGAGGTTTTAGGAAGGGAAGAGGATGTGTAGATCAGATTTTTACCCTGAATTGTGTTGTGGAGAAATATCTGGAGAAGCAACAAGAGGTGTATGTTGCCTTTATGGACTTGGAGAAGGCCTATGACAAAAGTGGATGGAGAAGGTATGTGGAAAGTACTTAGAATATACGGAGTAGATGGCAAGTTGCTGAAAGCAGTGAAGAACATGTATGAGGGTGCAAAGGCGGCAGTACATGTGGAAAATGAGCAGAGCGAGTTCTTTGACCTGAATGTTGGGTTGAAACAGGGGTGTGTGATGTTCCCATGGTTGTTTACTGTATATATGGATGGAGTCATGAAAGAAATACTAGGAAGAGCAGTGGATGTTGGTGTATCGCTGAAAAGGGAGGGAAATGAGTGGAAGCTGCCTGTACTGCTGTTTGCGGATGATACAGTTCTGATGAGCGATAATGAATGGGAGTTGCAGGGTCTGGTAAATAAGTTTGGAACAGTGTGCAAAAAACAGAATTTGAAGGTAAACGCGGGGAAGAGCAAGGTTATGGTCTTCGAAAGGGGTGAAGTCACAGAGTGTGAGGTGAAGTTGAACGGTCAGGCTATGGAGATCGTCAGCTCTTTTAAGTATCTGGGCAGTGTGTTGAGTAAAAATGGGACTATGGATGAAGAAGTGCGGGAGAGGGTACAAGAGGGGAAGAGTGCCACACACCAAAACCCAGACACAGCAACAAGACTCCTTCAAGACTATCTCGACACATTACATGAATGGTGCACTACAAACAGACTCAATTTAGCCCCAGCTAAATCCACTGCAACCCTCCTCACAAGCTGGACAGGAGAGCACGATTATGTCCCAGGACTCAACATAAACAACACACCCCTAACACACACACACACACCCAAAATCCTAGGAGTAACATACGACACCCAAATGACATTCAAACAGCACACCACAAACACAAAAAAGAAACTGACACCCAGACTCAACGCCCTCAGATCACTTGCCCACACGAAATATGGACACAACAAAGAAACCACCACCACAGTCTACAAACAATACATAAGCTCAGTTATGGAATACGCAAGCCCGGCCTGGGCTTCTAACCTAGCTGAAACACATCATAAGACCTTACAGACTATTCAAAATAAAGCCCTGAAAATCATCACATGATGCACAGCTACGACACCCACAGATCACCTACATCAAGAAACCAAAGTCCTCAAAGTCAAAGATCATCTAGACATTAATTAAAATGTAAAACTTGCAAACTAAACAAACCAAAATTGGGACAATGGGAGAGGCACACAATTCCTGGCAGCAGCCTCCACGAATCAACACCACCCACTACACTACATGGCAACACACCCACAGACACCAAGAAATATCAAAACAACACCCAGCACACGCTATCACACACAGTGAGTGAACAATCCGAAGAGACCGCACAATATTGTTGTTTTCGGCGCGGGAAGTTCTCGGCTCAGTATGGTGGGTAAAAGTATATGGCCTATGTAAGTATTACCCAGCACAAGAGGCAAGATATTTGGTTCCAACTTCAAGAGGAAATAGGTGGGGAAGATGGTGAATGAAGGTGACGAGGGGGCTGTGGGGGGGAGGGGTGATAAAGGCGGGAGTGACGAATCGGAGGGAGAGCCGGATTTTCCCGGTTTCATGACAACATGGACGACTGAGGACACAGGTAAATTTTGCTTCATGCTGTTGAACAAAATCAAGAACTTGGAAGACAGAGTGACCGGCTTGGAGATAGTTAAGAAGGAAATTGTTACAGAGAATGGTGAGTTGAAGAACAGGTTGGAGTCAGTGGAGAGAGAAAAGGCAGTGATAATGACTAGGCTAGACGCCAGTATCTCTGAAGGTAAAAATGCTTGGGGCATGACTAGAGACCAAGTGGTAAAAGATTTAGACAGTGTAAGGAAGGCACACAGTGACGAATTCAGGAAGATATTGGATGAACAGAAACAGCAAGATGTTAGGATAAAGGACCAGGTAAAAAGTATGGTTAAGCAAGGCATCCACGAAAACTCTCAGGCCATCCAGGAAGAAAGTCGTAGGGCTAACTGCCTCATAATATCGGGGGTGGAAGAAAAGGAGGAACTAGACTGGACAAAACGAAAAGAACAGGATGAAGGTCGCATCAACAAGATTCTGGAATCTATTAAAGATGAGGAGGACACCTGGAAGGAGGAAATATCAGACATGTTTAGGCTGGGAAAATATACAAAGGAATACAATAGACTGGTAAAAATCGAATTTAAGTCAAGAAGGACATGTGATGAAATCATGGCAGTAGCGGCTAGGCTAAAAGGGTTAGAGGGTAAGGACAAAATCTACATCAGGCGAGACTTACCAGAAGAAGAGAGAAAGAAGGAGGCTGAACTGCCAAGGAGGAAAATAGCAAGAGGACAGAACAAGAAAAGAATAAGTTTTTTATGGAGTAAGAAAGGGGAAGATTATGAAACTTTCGGTAAAAAGAAACTAAAAGTAAAAGAGGGTAGGGAACAGACCGCCGCAGTTAAGGGGCTTGGAGCAGGTAATGGGGGACTAGAAAGTATAAGGATTCTATATAGCAATGTCGATGGGCTAATCTCTAAGAAACTAGAAATAACAGACTTACTCAATACTAAGAAACCAGAAATAGTATGTCTCACTGAGACAAAACTAAGAGAAGACCTCGATATAAATTTGCTAGGATGGTCTGAATTATAGGTTTGACTCCTGTAAGGAGATAAAGAAAACCTAATATTTAGTAGTGGCCCCGTAATCATTGACGAACATGCCTACTGTATTACATAAGGCATCCTCTTCAAACACTAATCCGCCGTAGTTTGAATCTACCGCGCAGAGCATTTAAAAACTGAGGAGCCTTCATCATGAGCGCACGCGACCTCACTCATGGCTTCAGTCATTATGAATTGGGTTCTCACTACGAAAAAACTTCGTAAAAAATAAAAACAAAAAGAAAATAAGAATAACTATCCAATAAGCTTTCCATCATATCGTGGATGTACTTGTGTGGATTTCTGACCAGACGCTGATTCAGGCGTCATTCCTCCTTCACTGACATATCAAGTAAACTAAAATCCTTAATACATCAACGAATGGGAAGGGGACGGTCGGGAGGGCCCCAGTCGTCAATGATTACGGGGCCACTACTAAATATTAGGTTTTCTTTATCTCCTTACAGGAGCCAAACCTATAATTTATTAGTGGCCCCTCCATCATTGACGAACATGCCTGATATCTAAGACTGGAGGGGGACATTCGTAATCATATCATAACTCTAGAAAAGCAGATAATAAAAACAACCACATAGTATTCTTACTTTTGAAAAATGTATTTAATACGGCGTAGGCCGGAAATATACAAGAAAAAGGGGTTCAGGCAGGTGCGTGCTTCAAAGAAGCCTGCCCGACAAAAATGGGTAACCCTGAAGATTCTGAACACAGATCTGTAGTTACAAAAGGCACCCCACTCAACGAGTGGTGACAAAAATAATAAGTTATAAGTTTATATGTGCACATCATAAACCCCAAAATACATGTGGAGATCAATTGCAAATGAACTCCATTGAACTAATATTACATTGCTTTCGCAGCTAAAACTACTATAACAACACCGTTGTTTTGTACTAAACCTTGTACTAGCACAATTTCTCGCAGAGAAATTTTCATATCACATTTTAACCTTAAATTGTATCACAGCTCTCATACTCCGGCGGGGTCTAGGGTGTCCTATGTCAACTGACTGCACCCCCCCCCCCCCCTTCCGTGAAAGTAAACATAAGTGACTGCAGGGCCACCTAGACCCTCTGCCTTAAAGCTATACATGGTAAGGAAGGTTTGTCTAGAGCAACTGACAAGTATCTAGAGAGAAACGTATGATTAGACGCCCACAACTGTGTGGACGCAATATCTTCAACTGAAAAGTTTTTCAGGAAACGTAAAGAGGCCGCCCACTTGCGTAAATCGTGGGCCCTACCCACAACGCCGGGATTACTCTCTTTAATGACTTCTACCAGAAGAGAGGCTAATCGCCGTTTAAGTAAGCGTTTACCCGTACTCGCTACCCATAAAGCACCTTGGGGGTTTTGAGGAGCTATTCTCAAATATTTGGTTAGAGCTTGCACTGGACATAAATTATGATGCACTTTTCCCCTTTTTAACGCCGGCACCGTGAACTCAGAAAACACGTGTGCACTATGCTCATTCTTGGCTACAAACGCCGGGGAGGGTGCAATGGAAATTGAATCATTAAGTCTACCAAACCTAAGACAATTAGGTGTGTTGCTCATCGCCGCCAGCTCAGACACTCTGTTTCCGGTGGCCAAAGCCAAAAGGAAAACTGCCTTCTTTAAGATTAAAGCAAAGTCTGCAGTATTTTGATACAGACGAGAATGAAGTAAAGACAAAGCTTTGTCCAGAGACCAAGTAGGCATGAGCTGACGGGGAGGTGGGCGGAGTTTAAAACACGCTCTCATAAATCCTGTTTCCTCCGCCACCGGTATGGATAGACCTGTAAGGTCGAAAAAGGGCACTCTAATCGCAGTTAAGTGATTCTTCAAAGTTACCACAGATAAACGTTTCTGCTCAAACAGATAGTTCAAGTAATTAAAAACCAATGCCACTGAGGGTACAGTTTGTTCCGTTCTAACAATCCAAGAAGTAAAAGCTTTCCAATGTGATTGATATTGTCGCTTAGTAGACTGAGTATATTGATTGAGCAATTTATTGGTCACATCCCTACCGTATGGTGCTAGCCACTTGGCCTCCTGAATGTCCATAATGCAAAAGTCAGCGAGGTCGCTAGGTTGCCAATCGTGTCTAAGTGGAAGTACCCGACCGGGAGCGATACCGGGTCCGGGCACCACATTATTAATTGCTGGTACCACACCTGCGCCGGCCACAGGGGCGCGATTAGCGAGACTAAGCCTCGATAAACTCGTAGTTTGTTCACTACGTGGCACATTAGTGACGCATCTGGCGGCGGAAACAGATAGATGGAGCTCCATCTGTTCCAGTCTGTCACTAGGGCGTCTGGCCCCCTGCCGGCGTTATCGCCCGGCGGGTGAGGTATAGAGGGAGCTTGTGAGTCTCCTCGGACGCAAAAAGATCCACTTGTGGATGGGAGAGCTCCGCAATCATTAGGTCGAAAATGGGTTGCTTGAGCTCCCATTCTACTGTCGTGCTCTGTCTCCGGGACAGAGCGTCTGCCCAGACGTTCGCTACGCCTGGGAGATAAGATGCGTGAAGATAAATATCTAGACTGCTGGCTAGAACAAAAATCTCTTCCGACACGAGTAGCAACTTCCTTGACCTCGTTGACCCTTGTTTCTGAATACAGTGAACTGCATTCAGTGGAAGTAGTGAGAGCTGTTGTGCCTGGCACATTGGAAATTGGGCCTGACACAAGCGGATGGCTAGGTATTTTCGCTAAAGCAAAGGATGTAGCCAGAGGTCGCACATTCGTCGACATCGCGGGATCTCCCGTATCAGGAGGAGTTTCCGGCGTAGGGCCCAAGAACCTATTAAGTGCATTCAATAGTAGTCCATCAATCTCTTCCGCCGGTACATACCTAGCCGATGACGAACTCCGTGGAGATTCGACAGTACCCTGAGAGTCGCCTAAAAGGTGACTGGACTCTTCAACCTCCATCTCTGAGACCAGAGGTCGTTGTTCTTCATCCGTTAAGTCTGGCTTATCATGGGAAGATCCCGCCGAAGCCGGGACCTCCACATGTTGCCATGTTAAAACTGGGGTAGAAGATGGTACATCGGCATCCCGCGGACGTCAGCACTAGTTGAGTCACAAAGGGATGTGTTCTGTCCTGCCAGGACTGTGAGTATCGCCATACACCTTGGCTGTGGCTGTCCCTCGCTTGCGAGCTCGGTATACTCTCTAAAAGAGAGCCCTGTAAAGGTTTATGATAATTAAAAGCTCCCATAGCTCATTAACACATTGAAAGCAGAGCTGGTGAGCAAAATCATAAAGTATACTAATTAATTTAATTTATATTTTAATTGTATTAAAATAAATTACTATAAATAAACACAATATTATCCTAATATAATCATAGAAAATATATATGGTTATTATTATTCAGTGATTAAATTATTTCATTAACAAATGAAAATAATATATAGGGATACCTGATCTTAACGGCGTTGAACATACAGCAATGAGAGGTTCAAGTGCCGACATGGCAGAGACTGGGGGAAAACTACCCCGCCCCCGGGAACTACCTGGTCACCTGGTGCAACACCGGTACTCCGCCCTGGAAAGAGAATTTTCCGGGGATTAATGCTCATAGGGTTACACCCAAAAAATGGTACAAAATATGTGTCACAAGACCGCCGGTCAACGAACCGTAGCACTCCACCACTACTTTTCGTTTTCCTTTAGTTTCATATTAAAGATTTCAGGATATATTTACCTGTCCAGAAGATTTTTAAGCATATCTTTTGAATCCTCATAAAGATGAAGTATATCTTTATTAAAGATGAAGTCTTTCAAGTATCCTTTACACTTGAAACATTAGTAAGATTCCGGCATCTTTTTATCCCATAAAAAGTCTAAGCCTATCCTAATCTCTAATCCGGCTTCTCCCAGAAGCCCTCATAGATCGCCGTCTTGAAGGCCGTGATACCCTATTGTATCAATCAATTGTTTGGCAAATGATCGCGAATTGCTAATCAGTTAATATAACCACCCGAAGGTATAACCGCCGGGTTTTATATGCAATGTCAAACCAATTGTACCTGCCCCAGACCTTTTTTGTAAAAAGGTCGCCGGGAGAGAAAGACTAAACAAAACAAACAAACAACATTGTTCCAATTGTTTATTAAGGATTTCAGCATATCTTTTACCTGTTCGAAAGAATTAAGCATAACTTCTGAATCCTCATAAAGATGAAACATATCTTTATTAAAGATGAAGTCCTTCAAGTATCCCTTTACACTTGAAACACTAGTAAGATTCAGGCATCTTTTTATCCCATAAAAAGTCTAAGCCTATCTTAATCTCTAATCCGGCTTCTGCCAGAAGCCCTCATAGATCGCCGTCTTGACGGCCGTGATACCCTATTGTATCAATCAATTGTTTGGCAAATTATCGCGAATCGCAAATTCGTTAATATAACCACCCGAAGGTACAACCGCCGGGTTTTATATGCAATGTCAAACCACTTATACCTGCCCCAGACCTCTTTGTAAAAAAGGTCACCGGGAGGGAAAGACCAAACAAAATAACTGTGTGGAGCCCCCCTCACCGGGAATAACACAGGAAGCCTGATCCCAGGCTTGACCACAGAAAACGCAGTTTCTGATGAGCCCTCAAGCGACCAAACTCGTCGGGGTAACTTACCTATTTTAGCCATCCTGACTAAAACTCGGTAACCAAAAACGGTGTTCTCGGAGCAACGAGAAAAAACGCCGGAAAGGTAACCCACACCAAACGAGACATAACAGGAGGGCGTAATGCATAAAGCAATGAATAACACAGGAAGCCTGATCCCAGGCTCGACCACAGAAAAACGCAGTTTCTGATGAGCCCTCAAGCGACCAAACTCGTCGGGGTAACTTACCTATTTTAGCCATCCTGACTAAAACTCGGTAAACCAAAAACGGTGTTCTCGGAGCAACGAGAAAAACGCCGGAAAGGTAACCCCCACCAAACGAGACATTTTAACACATTTTATACAAAGTGTGTGCGCAAAAATAGGGATACCTGAACAGGAGGGCGTAATGCATACAGCAAAAACCGGGGCAAAGGTAGCCATGACAGAGACTGGAGGGAAACTACTCCAGGTTCTGCATAGACCCGCCGGGACCCAGCTCTGGAAAATTTAAAATTTCCAGGAATTAATGCTCATAAGGTTAACCCACTCATGTTCGCACACAGGTGATAAATAACCCGCCGGGTAACGAGACGTAATACTCAACGACCACAGCTCGCCACGCGGTGGGGTTTCCTAAGTAAAAGATTTCAGAATATCTTAATTTGTCCAAAAGATTTATGAATACCCTCTGACATAATATATAAAGACCATCATGGCGTTTATAAGTGATTAAGTCTTTCCGGTGGTGTTTGTTTCCATATTAAATATTGGAAAAAAAACCCTAAAAAAGACGCCGGCCCCCGAATTATCTCGTAGATAAAAAACTGGGAAGCCTGACAAATATACGAGATCTAACTTCTGCCGAAGTATCTTTTAGATCGCCGTATGTTGAAGGCGGCGATACAAAACGTATCCCTCAAATGTCTGGTTAACTAACTGAATTGTAAATTCGTTATTCTCATCCGTGCAAGAAACACCCGCCGGGTGTGAATAATAGTTTAAAAAACGTTAACCCCGAATGTGCCCTAAAGCGCCGTATGTTGAAGGAGGCGATACACAAAGCATCCCTCAATTGACTGCTCAACTAAACTGAATGTTGCAAATTCGGTCATCCCAACCTTCCAGGTTGCACCCACCGGGTGAATTAAAGTTTAAAAGTTAACCCCAATAAATAACTGTGTGGAGCCCCCCTCACCGGGAATAACACAGGAAGCCTGATCCCAGGCTTGACCACAGAAAACGCAGTTTCTGATGAGCCCTCAAGCGACCAAACTCGTCGGGGTAACTTACCTATTTTAGCCATCCTGACTAAAACTTGGTAACCAAAAACGGTGTTCTCGGAGCAACGAGAAAAAACGCCGGAAAGGTAACCCACACCAAACGAGACATAACAGGAGGGCGTAATGCATAAAGCAATGAATAACACAGGAAGCCTGATCCCAGGCTCGACCACAGAAAAACGCAGTTTCTGATGAGCCCTCAAGCGACCAAACTCGTCGGGGTAACTTACCTATTTTAGCCATCCTGACTAAAACTCGGTAAACAAAAACGGTGTTCTCGGAGCAACGAGAAAAACGCCGGAAAGGTAACCCCCACCAAACGAGACATTTTAACACATTTTATACAAAGTGTGTGCGCAAAAATAGGGATACCTGAACAGGAGGGCGTAATGCATACAGCAAAAACCGGGGCAAAGGTAGCCATGACAGAGACTGGAGGGAAACTACTCCAGGTTCTGCATAGACCCACCGGGACCCAGCTCTGGAAAATTTAAAATTTCCAGGAATTAATGCTCATAAGGTTAACCCACTCATGTTCGCACACAGGTGTTAAATAACCCGCCGGGTAACGAGACGTAATACTCAACGACCACAGCTCGCCACGCGGTGGGGTTTCCTAAGTAAAAGATTTCAGAATATCTTAATTTGTCCAAAAGATTTATGAATACCCTCTGACATAATATATAAAGACCATCATGGCGTTTATAAGTGATTAAGTCTTTCCGGTGGTGTTTGTTTCCATATTAAATATTGGAAAAAAAACCCTAAAAAAGACGCCGGCCCCCGAATTATCTCGTAGATAAAAAACTGGGAAGCCTGACAAATATACGAGATCTAACTTCTGCCGAAGTATCTTTTAGATCGCCGTATGTTGAAGGCGGCGATACAAAACGTATCCCTCAAATGTCTGGTTAACTAACTGAATTGTAAATTCGTTATTCTCATCCGTGCAAGAAACACCCGCCGGGTGTGAATAATAGTTTAAAAAACGTTAACCCCAATTGTGCCCTAAAGCGCCGTATGTTGAAGGAGGCGATACACAAAGCATCCCTCAATTGACTGGTCAACTAAACTGAATTTTGCAAATTCGGTCATCCCAACCTTCCAGGTTGCACCCACCGGGTGAATTAAAGTTTAAAAGTTAACCCCAATTGTTCCTATCCCCACTTCTTTGAAACAGATCGCCGGGGAGGAAATACAACTACAGCATAGTTTTATATTGGCTTTGCAAAACCGAAAAAACTACAAACAACACGTGTCCGTATGAACACTGTTAGATGGGTACAGCCAACCCGCCGGGATGAAACAGGCACCCCAGAGACGCAGACCTGGGGAGCCACAGACACCCACTCGCCGGGGAAACAAGCCTGTTTTAAACCACGCGTGGCCAAAACTAGGCAACCAGCCGGGGTTATCAAGGTGAAACCGAGAAAAACCCGCCGGAAAAAACCCACCCCGTCCAGATACCATCTGAACGCAACACCGGACCGAGGCGTAGCTAAAACACAACTAACGCCGGGCCCAACATAGTCCGTGGAATTAGCCAAAACACAACTAACCCAGGACACATAAATAGTCCGTGGAATTAGCCAATACACAACTAAACCAGGATACACATGACACAGTAGTACATATTTAGAAAATAAATCAATAACACTTGTATATGTGATAAAGCTACGAGAGGCTGGCTAGGCCTAGCAGACGGATAACAGTAACATGTCGGAATATAAACAAAAAGCACTGAATTATATCACAACAGGAACCACCGCCAACACACCACTGTAGCAAACACTTCCGGCAAAGGGAAGAACTGACTCGGGACCCAGAAAAAACTTCACTAAGTGAAGAAAAATACGCTGGGAACGACAGCAAAAATACGCTACCTCATCAGAAAGATAAAAGGAAGCAATAACGCGTAATGAAAGCCGCCTGCATCACAAAGCTAGCTTAACTGTGAAAAAATTCACCTGTCCACAACAGGACCACGAGGGTACATCCGAAATAGATGCCCCAAACATACGACCCAAAATACACTGCACTGCGGGCAACCAGCCCAGGACACTCCTGCTACGCATATCCTAACCTTACTCGATACATCCCGGAGTAAACCAATGAGAAAAAACTCACTAGGGACGCAACAAATGCGGAACCCGCGGAGCGTGGGGAGACAGGTCCGGGCAGGCTGAGCGCAGAGCAGAGAAGGAGGAATGACGCCTGAATCAGCGTCTGGTCAGAAATCCACACAAGTACATCCACGATATGATGGAAAGCTTATTGGATAGTTATTCTTATTTTCTTTTTGTTTTTATTTTTTACGAAGTTTTTTCGTAGTGAGAACCCAATTCATAATGACTGAAGCCATGAGTGAGGTCGCGTGCGCTCATGATGAAGGCTCCTCAGTTTTTACATGCTCTGCGCGGTAGATTCAAACTACGGCGGATTAGTGTTTGAAGAGGATGCCTTATGTAATAGGCATGTTCGTCAATGATGGAGGGGCCATTAATAAATACAGGATTTGGAGGAGGGACAGAAAATTTCGACATGGAGGTGGAGTGTGCATCCTTACTAGGAAAGATTTGATTGTGTCTGAGATAAAACTAGTAACTTCAACAGCAGAAGTTTTAGCAATAGAGATTGGTGGAAACGAAAAAATAGTGGTGATAGTAGCGTATGTACCTCCCAAGACGAAGACATGGGGTAAGGAGGAGCATAGCCTAATGCGTAAGGAAACAATTAGTGTGCTAGGAAATATCTTGGCTTCAAAGAATGAAATAGTCATGTGTGGGGACTTTAACTGCAAGGAAGTGAATTGGGAAGGTCTTGAAGCCGGAGCAGGGGAGGAAAGTTGGAGCTATGAATTTTTAAGTATGGCCATGGAAAATTCTATATACCAACATGTAAAAGAGTTAACAAGAGTAAGGGGAAGTGATCAACCAGCTAGATTGGACCTTCTATTCACAAGAAGGGAGGAGGAGGTTCAAAGTATTCAGTACCTATGCCCACTAGGAAAAAGCGACCATGCAGTTCTAGACATAGACTTACTATTGAGGTGGTGGAGTGGTCTTGCCACTGGCCTGGTAATCCAAAGGTCCCGGGTTCAAATCCCGATGTATCAATGGGAAGATATTATTGGGATGGAATTTGAGCTGTACCTAGTATCAGTGCATTACCACAAGCCCACCGAAACGTCAATAAAATACCCTCATTGTTCCCTGATTAAATAGCAGTGTATGAATATTCCCATATTCAAAATATGCTATAGGGGTGCAATGCCTGGTGAGTTATCTGCTCAACAGGTGGCGTTGTGTGTGTGTAAGTGTGAGAGTCCGAGTGTAGCGGGTGAGACAGTGAAGCACGGGAACGAGATGGCTTCAGAGATGGGGTCGTTTCGGGCCATGAGTGAGCACAATGCCTCATGTGAAGGCAAGATGGCAGGTGCTCATTGTACTCTACGTGCTTCACATGTCTCACTCCCTAGACTGGAACAAGACCTCACGGGCTTCACTGTTCATTGTAAAACGGTGAATGTTAAGGCTCTCAGCCTATGCCCGAGAGGAAGTAAGTTGGAATATAGAAAAAAAAAAAAAAAAAAAAAAAAAAAAAATCTACCCAAGGGAAGGGAAAAGCACAAGGAAAATCACTGGATGTATTCCAGAACCGATTTCGTAGGACTACGGGATCTTTTCAAGTCACAAAATTGGGATCAGGTGTTATCTGAAAGTGAGGTAGACAAAAAACTCAAGGTATTCATGGAGATCTATGATACTGGTATAAAAACTTTTGTCCCTAAGTACATTAATAAAAGGAAAAAAAGTAATCGCAAAGTATGGTTTAACCGCGAATGTAGGCAAGCACAGGAAGCAAAAAACAAAGCCTGGAAAAAGATGAGAAACTGGGATTCGGAAGATAACAGGCAAAAGTATAAAGAGGAGAGAAACAAATACACAGAAATGAGGAGGAGGTCAGAGGCAAACCATGAGAAAGGGATAGTGGAGAACTATGAAAAGAATCCAAAAATGTTTTTCAAGTTTGTAAACGGTTAAAAGGAAGATAAAAGCCACGATCGTTAAGATTAAAAGTGGAAACAGAATCATAGAAGAGGATACAGAGATTGCGGAAGAACTAAATAGAAATTTTGCATCAGTATTTACAAAAGAAGGAGAATTCATTGCACCAGAAACCAATGAGATAGGTACAGAGGAAATGCCGGAAGTAACATTTAACAGACCAGAGCTCATAGACAAAATGAGTAAGGTGGATCCAAACAAAGCCGCTGGACCGGACGGAGTATCAGGCTGGATTATTAAAGAAAATGCTATGGAACTGAGTATACCGTTATATGACATAATGACCAAATCATTGGACACAGGGATAGTACCTACAGAATGGAAAAGAGCAAACATTATTCCTATATTTAAGGGAGGAAGCCGAGATAAACCACTGAACTATAGACCTGTATCACTATTGAGCATCCTCATGAAGATTCTGGAAGGATTAATAAGGGACAAATGGGTGAACTACCTGGAATCCAAAAGATTAATTACTGACCGACAATTTGGATTCAGAGGTGGAAGATCATGTGTAAGCAACTTGTTGAGTTTTTACTCTAGAGTAATAGACACAGTGGACAAGAGGGAAGGATGGGTAGACTGTGCCTACCTAGACTTTAAAAAGGCATTTGACAAAGTTCCACACAAGAGATTGCTGTGGAAATTAAAACATGAGGGAAAAGTAGGAGACAAACTGCTGAAATGGATGGAGAGCTACCTTAGCGGAAGACAGATGAGAACAACAGTAAGGGGGAAATCGTCAAACTGGACTCAAATTACGAGTGGGGTACCACAAGGATCTGTTCTAGCCCCAATCATGTTTCTAATATTTGTAAATGACTTACCTGAGGGACTAACAAGCTACATGAGTATGTTTGCGGACGATGCTAAGCTGCTTAAAACGATCAGAACCCAGGAGGATTGCCTTGAGCTCCAAGCAGATTTGCAAAAGATCCATGAATGGAGCATCAAATGGAATATGGAGTTCAATGCAGGGAAATGTAAGACTCTAGAAATGGGTAAAAGCAAGTACAGACCTAGAAAAGATTATAAACTAGGAAACGAAGTGATTCCCAAAGCAGAAAAAGAAAAAGACTTGGGGATAGAATTTAGGGATAACATGTCTCCAGAAAGCCACGTAAATAAGATAGTGAGAGAATCACTAGCATTATTGGCAAATATCAGGATGTCTTTCAATTATATTAATGAAAACACCATGAAGCAAATAATAACGGCAATAATAAGACCCAGGATGGAATATGCATCTGTAGTGTGGTCCCCTCACTTGAAGAAACATATCCACAAAATTGAGAGGGTACAGAGAGCAGCTACGAGGATGATCCCAGGTTTGGAAAATTTGGAGTACCAAGAGAGGCTCGAGAGATTGAATCTACCAACACTGGAACAGAGAAGGAAACGAGGACAGCAAATTCAGATATATAAATGTGTTAGAGGTATTGACAAAATCGACCAAGAAAACTTCATAGAGAGGGATGGAGGTGAGAGGACAAGAGGTCACAGCTACAAACTAAAAGTGCTAAATAGTAAATCTGATCTGAAAAGTAAAAGATTTCCTACCAACTCGATTAGTGGGTGGAACAAATTGCCAGCCGAAGTAGTGTCTGCACCATCAGTGCATAGTTTCAAAGCACGGTATGACAAACATATCTTAGGAGGCGGGAATTAACGAGCATGCTCACTCCCGCAAATACAACTAGTGTAAGTACAACTAGTGTAAGTACAAATACTGTCTTCTCTCCCTCCCTGCCCACCCCAAACCAACTTCCGGAAGCACATCCATACTCATATCACTCGCCGTTCCATCCACTCACTCATAGACAACACGCAGCTGCAAGCACGAGCTCCCGAAATCCATCCTTCTGAATCCTCCCTTCTTCGCGAGGATAGAGTCCACCTGGCCAGGCTGAGATGCGGACACCATCCAGCTCTTCTGAGCTATCAGAAGAGACTGGATGACTCCGTCGTCGACACCTGCCCGGGTTGTAACACAGCACCCCATACCATTAAACACATCATAGAAGACTGCATTTCACACAACCACTTACGCCAACAACACAATTTACACTCTTTGAGAGCTCTGTGGGAAAGCCCGACCGTGGCCATGGCCTTCCTTAACCCTTCAAACTCGGATGGTACACGTGTGTACCATTATGTTTTGCCCCCAGGAACCCGGGTGGTACAACATTGTACCAGTGGTTGAAAGCCTGTGAGCTTGGTGTGCGAGGCGTCGGTCCGACGCATGTAAACAACAGCCGGCTGGACCGACGCCCCGCATCTCCGGCCACAAGAAGGAGAGCGTCGCTTGTTCGTGTGTGCCTGTATGTTGTTGTTAAGTATCGAAAAGTATTATAAAGTGGCTGTTGTTGCTGTAAGTTATCTCCACTGAAATCATCATCACAACTCAACCAGTTGACTTAGAGAGCTCTACTTAACACCATTCTATAGGTAAATAACACAGCTACGCTTGGGGATGCGCGGGAATGCGGGAAGCAGTCAGCATAACAATGATACGGTAGCCTAGCCTAGACGTTTTTCGGCCAAAACACCCGGGTTTCGGCCAATATTTATGTAATGCGTAGCCGGGGCTGGAGGGTTAAGGACTCGGGGCTGTTCGGCCAGGCAGCTTAGGGAACAACAACAGGGGAAGAGGGTTGTAGGAACGCTGAAAGCAGTAACAAGAAATAGGGTGGTCAGTATGGAAGTGAAGAAGTCCTTGCATGACAGTGTGGTAATCCCGACACTGACTTACGGAAGCGAAGCATGGACGTTTGAGAAGAGACTCAGACCAAGAGCAAGAAGGGTGGAAAAGAGTTACTTGAGAAGTGCGTGCGGAGTTACATGGAGGGATAGACAGACGAATGAGGAAGTAAGAAGGAGGTGTGGTGTAGAGGTAGATGTGCTGGAAAGTGTGAAAAGGAACATCTTGAGATGGTTCGGCCATATGGAACGCATGGGAAGCGAGAGAATGACTAAGAAGGTGTACGAGAACGAGGTGGAAGGACAGAGAGGGAGAGGTAGACCGAAAGAGAGGTGGAAGGATGGAGTGAGGAAGTATATGGATGAAGACGGTGCTGGTTGGGAGGAAGGGTGTCGACTGACTGGGGACAGAGGTGCATGGGGGCGGTTCGTTCGTGGCCACCTCTTCGGGGATCACGGCGTCAGGCAATAGATAGATAGATAGCCTACTGTAAGATGGGAAACATAATCAGAATGGCAATTTTCTAGTGTCAAAATGGGCGTTGGGCCAAACTGTTGAATATATAAGTTCTGTTGTCTTTTATTAACGGGCTGAGACAAGTTATTTGATGTGCGTTATCTTATACATCATGATAAAAAGACAAAATGTACAGTAGGATCTCTTAAATAACGACTTCCACAATAATGTTTTCGGCAATAACGGTAAGTTAGAATAGATATCCACTTTGTGTGGTGGGCTAGATACATCAGAGTGAGGGTTGGTGTCCTCTACTTCCCATAGCCGTTTCTGACTTTACCTATTTCATCATTCTTATTTCTATTTTTTTTTTCTAAGAGTGGTGACGGCAGTGGGGCCATAATGGTGTGCCCCATGATTCCCTAATGTCTTACTCTCACAGTCCACTGGCACAAGTCGGCCTTTCTCTCTCTGGCGTAGGGATGTGGCGACCCCACCGCCCGCCGCTTTGATGGTGCAATCAGCTTCTGGAGCAGTGGACCACTGGTTCCTATCTTCAGAAAATTCCTGTACTGTACTTGGTATGCTTCCAGCCAGGGCCCCACTGGGGTAAATATACAGGGTGTCTAAAAAAAAACACCCTGATAACAAATTGTTGCCCTGGCCATAATTATCATCTGATTGTATTTTCCTGTTCAGCGTATGTTGAGCAAAGATGGGAATTTCTGCACTGAAGATTTGGTAGCCATCTGACAATTATGACCCTGACTATTGAACAAAAAACTAAACTCGTAGAATTCTACCTAGAGACGAAATCGTGGGTCGGAGTGAAGCGTGCCTACCAGAGGCATTTCAATGTCAAGACTTCGCCTGACCCTAAAACTTTGAGAGAAGTGGTTAGGAAATTTCGGACAGAAGGGACTGTTCATAATCTGAACAAGAAAAGTTCGGGAAGACCAAAAACAGTAAGGACAGTTGAAAATGTGGATACCGTTCGTCAGTCAGTAACACAGAGCCCCAAAAAGTCATTACGCAGAAGCGATACCGAGTGATTGTTTGCAGATTTTGTTCCTCTCTGGAACATCGCCAAGGTGTTCCATTCCAAACCCAGTGGTTTATGCAAAATGGGGCTACACCCCATATAGCTAATCAAACACTAGACATGCTTAGAGACATGTTTGATGATCGTGTAATCTCTAGAAGAACTGAGAATCCATGGGCACCTCATTCTCCAGATCTCAATCCGCTGGATTTTTTCCTGTGGGGATATTATGCCAAGGACAATGTGTTCAAGGTTCACCCAATCAGTTTACAGGAGGTAAAGGAAGCAATTACTGATTTCGTAAGGGCAATCCCCCAAGAAATGTGTGAGCGGGTAATAGAGAACTTTGCAGTGTGAGTAAATGCATGCCTGAATAGAAATGGTGCTCATATCGAACACATCATTTAGACACTACTGTATATGCAAAAATTACTATTTTACATTTTTTACTGCTGTATTAGAATAAATCATATAATCAAAACCAGTTTTTTTGTAAATAAAATTCCCATCTGTAGATACTGTATCTCAGAATTTGATATTTCAAAATGCCAATGTGTGGTAAGCAATCAAAATCAGGGTGTATTTTTTGAGACACTCTGTAATAGCAACACAGTGGTGGAACTGCCATCCGGGTGAGGGGCTCCTCTGGGTCTGCTCCTTCAGTACTGAAGCTGGGGGTCATGGTCCACTTGGTGGAAGTGACACTGTGGAGTGGGTTAGTGTGGGCGTATCTGGGAGCCTGGAGGCGGTTTCTGCCATGGTCATCCCTTTTGGGGCGCTTCCTTTGGAAGCAGGGCATCGGATTGATGATGATGAAATATCCACTTTCAATAATAACGTTTGGATTTTTTTGAATAACAGTTATTTTGCAGACTATTTGAGCCAAGGCCCAATGAAATAAAAACAAAAAATTAGACAAGAAAATATCCTGTGCATCTTTACTGGAACTAAAATAATAACAGACTGGCGCTTCACACGTGTGAGGCGACAATTTGCTAAGACTGCCGCCAATCTATCGACTTAAATAGAAATCCACAGTTTACAGTTTAATGGAGTTGTTGTTGTCGTTCCCTAAGCTGCCTGGCCGAACAGCCCCGAGTCCCTAAAGAAGGCCATGGCCACGATCGGGCTTTCCCACAGGGCTCTCAAGGAGTGTAGATTATGTTGTTGGCGTAAGTGATTGTGTAGAAATGCAGTCTTCTATGATGTGTTTAATAGTATGGGGTGCCGTGTTGCATCCTGGGCAGGTGCCGACGACGGAGATATCCAGTCTCTTCTGATAGCTCAAAAGAGCTGGATGGTGCCCACATCTCAGCCTGGCCAGGTTGAACTCTGTCCTCGCGAGGAAGGGAGGATTCGGAAGGATGGATTGCGGGAGGTCATGCCTGCAGCTGCGTGTTGCCTATGAGTGATTGGATGGAACTGTGAGAGATAAGAGTATGAATGTGCTTCTGGAAGCTGGTTTGGGGTGGGCAGGGAAGGAGAGATGACAGCATTTGTGGGTGATACCGTGTGCTGGGTGTCGTTTTGATATTCCTTGGTATCTATGGGTGTGCAGGTGGATGGAGTTTTCTTTGGCCTTTACTAGTATTATTATATATTATAATTTCCTCATAAACATTAATGTATATTCTCAATCTATTGCCAGAAGCCATGATCCCAAAGGGTGGCAACGAATGAATCACCTCCACGCACCTCTGTCCTCCGTCAGCCGGTGCCCCTCTTCCCATCCAACACCACTTTCACTCATATACCTATCAACTTCATCCATCCACCTCACTCTCGGTCTGCCTCTTCCTCTCTGCCCTTCCTCACTCTTGTATACTCTCTTAGTCATTCTTTTGTTCCCCATACGTTCCATTTGACCGAACCATCTCAAAGTGTTCCTTTTCACACTCTCCAGCACATCCACATCCACACCACAACGCTTTTGTACTTCCTGATTCGTCTGTCTTTCTCCATGCAACTCCACACGCACTTCTCAAGTAACTCATTTTCCACACCTTTCACTCTTGATTTATGTCACTCCCGTACATTAATGTCAGGATTACCACAATATCATGCAATAACTTCTTTACTTACATGCTCACCACCCTATTCTTTGCCACTGTTTTCAGCATTCCTACAAACCTCTTCCCCTTTTATACTCTCTCCTACATTTCATCCCCCATACTCCCATCTTTATTCATCACACTGCCCAAATACTTAAATGAGCTGACATTCTCCATATCCCGATCATTCAACCTCGCCTCACATTCTGTGACTGCACCCCTTTCAAAGACCATAACCCTACTCTTCTCCACATTTACCTTCAGGTTCCGTTTCTCACACAAAATTCCAAACACATTTACCAGACCTTGCAACTCCCACTCATCACTCAACAGAACTGTATCGTCAGCAACTTCCACTCACTCCTTTCCACACCAACATCCACTGCTCCTTCTTGTATTTCTTTCATGAATCTATCCATATATAAACTGAACAACCAAGAGACACCATTCACCCTCGCTTTAACCTAACATTCAGATCAAAGAACTCGCTCTGTTCATTCTCCACACGCACTGCCGCCTTTGCACCCTCATACATACTCTTCACTGATTTCAGCAACTTACCAACTACTCTGTGTATTCTCAATACTTTCCACAAACCTTCTCTGTCATAAGTTTTCTCCAGGTCGATAAAGGCAGTATACAACTTTTGTCTCTTCATATATTTTTCCTGGTAATGTTTTACGATCCGGCCAATTTCACTGGTCTCAGACGAACCCTCACTCATAACAGGATTCACTTCCTTGACGAGGCTCTTCAACTGTTCAGCCAGTTCCAACACACGGGCAGAATCTTTGTGTGTGACACATAGGACGAGAGGACAAAGTTACAAACTAAAGCTACCTAGGAGTTCATCAGATTTGAAAAGTAAAAGGTTCCCAAGTAAATCAATCATAGGGTGGAATAAGTTGCCAGCCGAAGTGGTGTCAGCACCATCATTGCAGTTTTAAAGTCTATCTATCTATCTATTGCCGGACGCCTTACTCCCTTTAATGAGGGTGGCCATACACAGAAGGCCCCGAAGCGGACCTATCCCCTGTAAGAGGGACAACCCATGCCAGTTTACTGAAGGACTTACAGGATTGACCACTCAATTAAGGGTCCGTCCGACCCCGAGGCCCTCTATGTATTTGCTTAGCACTATTATTCTACAGTGGTGTTCGGCTAGTCCATCCACTAACCTGCCTTACCCTTAGGTAAGCAGTACGGAATTGTATCAGGTTTACTCCCCTAGATAGGTTGCCGACCAAGGCTGACGAGTCCCATCCACCCGGATTTTTATAAGGGTGTCTCCCCTAGATGGGTTGCCGACCAAGGCTAACGAGTCCCATCCACCCGTTAAAGTAAGTTTTAAAGTAAGATATGTTATATGTATTATTGGAAGTGGGAATTAACGAGCTTGCTCACTCCCGCAAATAAAACTAGAGTAAGTACACCTGGGGCCTACTTCTTCTTCACTTTCACTTCTACCATTTCTTCTTGTTCCAGCTCTTGCACCATTTCTTCCACAGTCAGTTCCTTCCAGCACAGAATCTTCAGTCACACTGGCAAATGCAGAGCTTACACCTTGTAGCTGAGCCAAAACGTCCTCTGTTTCGTCAGCTCCGATCACCGCATCATCCACAGTCACACCGAAAAGTGGTCGCCAGGCAATCAGTGCATTATCCATGGCATTCCGGATGGTATATTTTTGCCACCATTCCCAAATTGACTGTTTTTCTTTATCTAACTTCTCTTTAGCTAGCTCCATTTCCTCGTAATTTTCCACCACAGACTGCAAAGCTTCCCCAAAGCTGGAGTCGGTTGCCTCTCGAAGCTGCTTGTAGGTGCGGGTGTAATATTTGTTTTTATTAATGAAGCAATTATGAGTAATATTTTGTTTTATTAATGAAGCAATTATTTCCTGGGGGCAAGGGATTAAAATATGCCCCACGTGCCTTCTGCGTGTCGTAAGAGGCGACTAAAGAGGTTGGGTCAGTGGGCTTGCGACCCCCACCCGTGAAAAATACTTAAGCAACGATAAACGAGCGACGGACCCTGTGTTGATGAACCCCGACCGACTATGGACAATCTTACGGACATTCTTAGAATAGCAACATGGAATGTGAGAGGCATGAATGATGACACAAAAGAGAGAGAGGTCCTGAAAGTGTTAGTGAATGCCAGGCTGGATGTATGTGGAATGACTGAGACCAAATGGAGGGGTACAGATGTTAGAGAGTGGGAGTGTGGAATGGGTGTGTGTGCTGGAGTGAGTGAGGGAGCAGCGAGAGAAGGTGTGTGTTTATTTGTAAGTAACAAATGGAAGGAGCGTGTAAGAGACTATGGGTCTGTGGGTTCAAGGATTGCGTGGGTGAGAATGAAAGTAGGAATACAAACGTAGGTGATTGTGTGTGTTTATGCTCCGACAGAGGATAAACTTGTAAGAAAGAAAGAGGAGTTCTGGGTGAATGTGGAGGCATGCCTGGATAAGTTTGACAAGAACGAAAGAATACTTCAGATTGGGGATATGAATGGGAAGGTGGGTGATTGGAAAGTTGATGGTGATAGGAAAGTTGATGGAGTGGTGGGAGGGTGGGAGGTACCATCAGAGGTGAATGGGAATGGTAGTGCACTTGTGGACGTATGTGTGGGGAGGAGGCTGTGGATAGCCAACACCTTCTTCCGACACAGAATGATACACAGGTACACATGGAAAGTGGTGTGGAAGATGAAGGATAAGGATAAGAGAGTGGTGGAACGAAAGGCACTGATTGAATACATATGTGTGGATGAACGAAAGAAGAAATCTGTGCTGGATGCTAGGGTGTATAGGGGTATTGGAGGGGGTCTGTCTGATCATTATGTAGTAGTAGCTAAAATAAGGATACAAAAGTAGTGGGTGAGGAGAGATGGAGGGAGGCGAGAGGAAGGTGGAATGGCGAGGAGGGTGGAGAGGCTACAGGAGGAGGAAATCAGAAGAGTACAGTACAGGAGAGCAGTAGAAAGACGACTAGGTGGGTTCGACCTGGAAGATATGGAGGAAGTGGAGGAGATGAGCAAGGTGTTTAAGGAAGAGATATGTGCAGCATGTGAGGAGGTGTGTGGAGTAAGGAGAAGAGGGAGGGGAGTGAAAGGTACAGCATGGTGGACAGAAGAGGTAAAAATAGCTGTGGAAGACAAGAAGAAAGCGTATAAAGAGTGGTTGGGTAGTAGAGGGAATGAAGATTTGTTGAGTCAGAAACGAGCGAGGTACGTGGAGAGAAAGAGAGTGGTGAAGAGAGTAGTGAAGGAAAGTAAGAGAAAAGTAGATGAGGAATTTGGAAGGAATCTGAGTGTAAAATGGAGGGAGTGTACGAAACTGTTCTGGAAAGAAGTCAAGAAAGTTAGGGAAGGTAGCAAGGGAAACAGTAAGGGTGTGAAAGATAAGAATGGAAGAATGGGAGAATGCTAGCCGAGAAGCAAGAGAGAGTCGAAAGATGGAGGGAGTACTTCAACGAGTTGCTAAACGTAAGGAATGAAGTGCCAGCACACATAGTTGGATGGGGTATGGAAGAGAGAAGACGAGAAGTAGTGGAGGAGGAGGTGGGGATCAGGAGGTCAGAAGTGTGGGAAGCCATGAATAGAGTGAAGTTGGGGAAAGCACCAGGAACAGATGGAGTGTGTGGGGAAATGCTGAGGTATGGTGGTGAGATAGTGATTGAATGGGTATGGAAAATGTGCAAACTAGCATGGGAGACGGGGAGTGCACCTGATGACTGGAAAAGAGGCATAATAGTCCCCCTATATAAGGGTAAAGGGGAAAGAGGATTGTGTGGTAACCACCAAAGAATATGTCTTTTAGGCATATTATGGTATATGCCTAATTATGGCAATTATGGTACGTAGGGAAGGTGTACAGTAGGGTAGTGATTGAGAGAGTGAGAGCGAGAACGGAGAAATGGATAGGTGACGAGCAGGGCTGTTTTAGGAAGGGAAGAGGATGTGTAGATCAGATTTTTACCCTGAATTGTGTTGTGGAGAAATATCTGGAGAAACAACAAAAGGTGTATGTTGCCTTTATGGATTTGGAGAAGGCCTATGACAGAGTGGATAGAGAAGGTATGTGGAAAGTACTTAGAATATACGGAGTAGATGGCAAGTTGCTGAAAGCAGTGAAGAGCATGTATGAGGGTGCAAAGGCGGCAGTATGTGTAGAGAATGAGCAGAGCGAGTTCTTTGACCTGAATGTTGGGTTGAAACAGGGGTGTGTGATGTCCCCGTGGTTGTTTACTGTATATATGGATGGGGTCATGAAAGAAATACAAGGAAGAGCAATGGATGTTGGTGTATCGCTGATAAGGGAGGGAAGCGAGTGGAAGCTACCTGTACTGCCGTTTGCTGATGATACAGTTCTGATGAGCGATAATGAATGGGAGTTGCAGGGTCTGGTAAATGTGTTTGGAACAGTGTGTGAAAAACGGAATCTGAAGGTAAATGCGGGGAAGAGCAAGGTTATGGTCTTCGAAAGGGGTGAAGCCACAGAGTGTGAGGTGAAGTTGAATGGTCAGGCTATGGAGATTGTCATCTCATTTAAGTATCTGGGCAGTGTGTTGAGTAAAGATGGGAATATGGATGAAGAAGTGCGGGGGAGGGTGCAACAGGGGAAGAGGGTTGTAGGAACGTTGAAATCAGTAACAAGAAATAGGGTGGTCAGTATGGAAGTGAAGAAGTCCTTGCATGACAGTGTGGTAATCCCGACACTGACTTATGGAAGTGAAGCATGGACGTTCGAGAAGAGACTCAGACCAATAGTGAGAGCGGTGGAAATTAGTTACTTAAGAAGTGTGTGCGGAGTTATATGGTGGGATAGACAGACGAATGAGGAAGTAAGAAGGAGGTGTGGTGTGGTGGAAAGTGTGAAAAGGAACAACTTGAGATGGTTCGGCCCTATGGAACGTAAGGAAAGCGAGAGATTGACTAAGAGGGTGTGCGAGAGCGAGGTGGAAGGACAGAGAGGGAGAGGTAAACCGAAGGAGAGGTGGAAGGATGGAGTGAGGAAGTATATCGATGAAGGCGGTGCTGGTTGGGAGGAGGGGTGTCGACTGACTGGGGGACAGAGGTGTATGGGGCGGTTCGTTCATGTCCACCCCTTCGGGGATCACAGCGTCAGGCAATAGATAGATAGATAGATTTCCTGGTCAAGAGGCTGAAAGATGGACATAGTGTTTTTGGGTAGAAAGACGACTTTTATGTTGGGATGGAGGACCCGGGGAGCCCTTATATATATAAGGCTCTCATGTCATTGAGTACGGAACCATTACTAAATATTTAATTTTCCTTCCTTCCCTTCGAGTTGTCAAACCCGTAATATATATCTCCTAGGTTAGGCTATTTAATTGCAGAGATTTGTATATCCAAAACTCGAGCATTCACTAGGACTCAGGCTCGAGGCAGCCATAACTAACTCAATTATTTTCACCATCAAAACTGAAGCACTTGGTTTAGAGAGTTCTAGTCTTCACCATTTGCATGATAACAATGAGCACTGCCTCTGGATATCTATATAATCTAGGTTAGGAAATTTGTTGACATAGATATGAATACCCAATAATGCCCAAAATGCACAGATTTAGCCGGGGATGAGAGGGCGGGAGTATTTAAAGGCCTTGTGTGACATTATACTCTGTGTCAGCGACTCTGGCAAAATTATGGTACACTTATATGGCAATAGTTCCAGCTGATTGGCTTGTGCAACTGTTATTATTGAAACTTGTGTAGAAGGAACAATTACTACAAGAAGAGACATTGGAGACGATTGCAAGAGTACCGGTACAGTTAAGTGAACATGTAATTACCTATTCTGCATAGTGAACACGGTGGGCAGGTGGCATCCGAAGAAGTTGCTTCAAGATGAGATGGAAGGTGAAGCTCCATCTACAAACTTAGCCAGACCTCTTCTCACCAGCTCCTCTGCCACATCTACATCCTGTGTAAAAGGGACAATCCTGATTGAACTGTACTTAGATAATGAATGTAAGCTACATCCAAAATCAATTGGTCACAGACAACAATGATAAAAGTTTATATGAAATCTGGAAAAAAGGATAATAACTCAACATTCCAACAACGTGAAATAATAAATACGGTATATTCCTGCGAAACGGCATGCATTATATCTCAAGAAGTGGGCAGTGTTATAGCATATTTGTTGTTTGTACATATATATGTATTATGTATGTTGCTTCGTAGTATACTATAAATGGAAAATATACTTGGTAAATGAATAATTAGAGGGCATCTGTGGACTCACTTTTACAATTTCCCAGCTCAGCTGGTGGGCGACGAGTGGAGGTGAGTCGAGTTGTATACTGATATTCTATTGGTCAATAAACTCGGTGTGACGTCACGAGCGATGATGGTATATGAATGGTTGTTGTGGGAGTACGTCACTGTCTAGACGGTGACGTCACAAATTCTCGCAACATTTTAACGGGTGTAGAAATACACGTCAGTCCATATAATGAGCCTCTTTTGTTTCTCAATCCCTCTACGACGTCACATTGATTCATTTATTATCCTTGGTGTTTATAATCTCTCGGATTCGGGCTAGTCGGCCATATTTGAAATGGTGGAACTGTTGTTCAATGAATAGTGAAGTGTTTTTGCTTTATGAAAACACCTACAACATCTTCTATTTAACGGGATTACCAACGGAGCTTCCAGCGGAATTGTGTTAATTTGGCTGCAGACCATTATTGTCCAGTACACCAAGGGTAAGGGTTTTATACCGTCGTTATTTGGGTCCAAGCCTAGGCTACGATTACCACAGAATCTTTAATGAATATCCTCAATACAGACTTATTTCCTTCACTTACCTCGTCAATAATAACCCATATAGGTGGAGAGGCCCTGAATTATATAAAAGAAAAAGTGATGTTGAAACATTATCTGCAATTTAGCCATGTTGATTAACTCTTAGCCCACTTAACCCCTTCAGACTCATATGACGCAGAGCTTAGCAGATTAGCAATAAGAAATAGAGTTATCTCACTCTTATAATTACCTCTTTTGGCGACCGTCAATCTTTTATGAATTAAATATTCATAGCCATAGCCATAGCCTTCATAGCCATCCCCACTATCGGGGGCCGTATCTTAAGATTGTTGAATAATGAGGACAACTTTTTTTCCGGAGATTCTAATTAATGACAACCACTGTATAATGATGAAAACTAGCTAAAACCCCCCCAAAAAACTCACGAAATAAAAGTTGGCCAGGTTCCTGGATATGTTCCTTAATTTGCATGAACAAATTGTAATAGGCCTATAGAAACCTAATAAATCATATAAATAACAAATCCACAAAAATACAATCATTGAAAATAGCTGTGGTCCGTCTCCTTAATATTGACCGAAAAAACGCCCATTCTAATAAATCTCAGAGCTCTTTCGGACAGTCACAGTTTACAAACGCCTTTTTTGCAGTGTAATCAATATTTACCCCCTGCTGGCAACATAGATGACGATTTCAATAATTCATGGGGGGGGTGAGGGGGGGCAAAGCCCCCCCTCAACCCATCGTGTATCCAACATTGGCATTATAACTAAGACCATGAATAGGGTCTACACTCATTTCTCAAAATCTGGAGGAAAAAACATAACAAATAAGGGTGCGAGCCTATTCCCTATAATTACCAATATATCACTTCATCTTGGGACGATACCGCTCTCGCAAATTAACCTTACCGTTCACGAGGCAAATACGGGGGTTGGGGATACTAATTAGTATTGATAAATAGAAACGGTTTGAATATCAAGACGCAAATTACACAGTGCACTAATGACATTATAATACACGTTGTGTGAAACATATACACCGCTGATGTTAAATTAACCGGGTGTAAGATTAAGCGGGTGTAAAAATAAGCGGGTGTAATGACGACATGTTGGCCGAGGGCTGGAATGACGTCATCGCTGAGGCCCGCCTTGGCTGATGACGTCACGATAATCAACAACCAATCACAAGCAAGGATACACAACGTCTTGGCTTGGTTAATCAAGATGGCTATATTCTAGTTAATCTCCGTGTTTCAACCCCTCTCTTTCCCTGATATATTTCATACCCTCCCCAGCTATCGGGGTTTAGTATTGTTGAGGTAAGTGAAGAAAATAACTAAGAGATATGAGGATATAAATAAGGATCCTTAGTTAATGGGCAAACAAAATACGGTGACTACCGCTACATAGGATCTTACCATAAATACTAGTCAGAAGCTGATAATAATAGGTGAGAACTGCCTAAGGCCCTAAGACAAGTGATAGAAACTTAAAATGTCAGTTAATGAGCAAGAAAAATATTGATTTTGACTATACAACACTATAATGCTATGAACATGTGGGAAGGGCGTTGTCTACACCATAGCGAACAAAGATAAAAGATCATTTATGCTTTATGAAAGACAACTTGCTATCACTTAATTAGTGAAAGATACAGTAGTTTATTATTACTGTACATATTTACCAATGCGTCAGGCTTGACTTTCACAAAGTATACTGGTAAAAATAAGGCCGTAAGTAGCATGCTATGTATATGTAACAATTGTACCGTATATCAATATGCATAGTACTCAACACCGACAAATTTAAAGACCGAGTGCTCCACACAAAGTGCGGAACCGGTCTCACGTCCTAATGGCGGCGTTCCAGGCAACCCTGTTAAGAGCTGCCTTACTTGTCAGGTTCTTTGATTTGAGATCAGACTGCAAAGTCCAATCCCACTTCTTTCTTGGTTCGCCCCTTGGTGCAGCTCCCTCCACATTCATTGACTTGCATCTTTTCACCCAGCTTATTTCATCCATCCTCTCCACATTTCCAAACAATCCAAGCCTGCTTGTACACATCTCATCACTAACACTCTTGATACCTAACCTTCTCCTTAGCTCTTCACTTGATATCCTATCTTGCAGTTTGGCACCACACATCCATCTCACCATCCTCATCTCATTGCGTTCCATTCTGTTGACATCATCCGCTTTGACAGGCCACGTCTTTCAAGCTTATGTCATTGTGCTTTTACTGTAAGCATAGCATGTCTCAAGTGACCCCTACCAATTACCACCCTACAAATATCCTACATTTATCGCACAAATAAATTACATTTATCGTACAAATAAATTAAGGATATCGCAAAAGCAAGCAATTGATACTACCGACAATGAATAGATACAGTCTGACCTGCCAATACGCGAGCTTTTAATACGCGATTCACCTTATACGCGAGGAGGGGGTCGAATCATACCCAAAACTTTCAAAACGCGTGATGTACCTTTAAAACGCGAATCCGGGGCCGATATAAGGGCAATTCCGGGGAGTTCAGCTAATACGCGAGGTCCCCCACCATTCCGCGCCAGTTACGTAGGCACGCAGGGCATTGTGGGATACGCCAGTCTACCCTCAGTCCACGCTCGCGCACCAGCTGTCCGACTCGTGTTGGACATTTACTGTTAATTTTAAGGTGAGTTTATTATTATTGTTATATTTTCTTATGATTTGGATGTTTACGTATACATATATGTACCTTTTGTGGCAATTGACGGAGATAAATAGGCCTAAAGTAGACAACTTGGAGTCAGTGCCGCCCATATAGATTTATTCCCATATAATACTCTATTGCTAATACGCGAATTTTCATTCCGCGCCCTCGCGTGTCGCCCATATTCTCGCGTATTGGCAGGCCAGACTGTACAATATAATCAAGAAAAATAATTGCAAAATATGAAGAAGCAAAAACAGATTTAATTTAAACAAAAAGTACTCTTTTAACAAGAAGAATGTATTTAAAAATCAATATTAATAATAGAAAAAGATAATCAAATAATACATACAGACAAAAAGTAAGCAGAGGTTATACGAGAAACTTCAAGTTAAAAATGCTTGATTCAAATTATTGATATCAAATTTTAGAATAGTCACAATAATTAATAATCCCGATATGTCAATGGGAAGATATTATTGGGATTGAATTTGTGCTGTACCTAGTATCAGTGCATTACCACAAAGCCCACCGAAATGCCAAAAAAATACCCCCATTGTTCCCTGCTTAAATAACACTGTATGAATATTCCCATATTCAAAATATGTTACAGGGGGACAATGCCTAGTGAGTTCACTGCTCAATAGGTGGCATTCTGAGAGTGAAGGTCTGAGTCTGGAGGGTGAGACGGTGAAGCACTTGAACGAAGCAACCAGCCGCTTCAGAGATGGAGCTGCTTCGAGCCATGATTGATGCTTCACATGTCTCACTCCCCAGACTGGAACAAGACCTCACGGGCTTCACCGTGTTGAGCGGTGGAATGTACAGGCTCTCAGCCTATGCCCGAGAGGGAGTAGTTGGAATATAGAAGACAAAAAAAATGACCTTAAAAAGATTAAATTTATGTAACAATTGACTTGCCTTAAAACCTCTGTCTACTAAGAGTCTGTATAGTAACCTAGCTCTAGCCCAAAAGTCATCTACAATAGGGGAGAGCGGTGATGGTTCGGCCACTTTTTTTTTAATATTTATACAAATTCAGGTTTAAGCAGTAGTATAATTTAGTTGATGTTAAAATGTTGCCTCGTTATTCGGTTCTTTAGCCTGATTATATCAAACCCTTAGCTCTTTTCACTTTTGAACTATAGTTCCCGAAACACAAGTTTCTAAATCGGCCAAACCATCCATACCAGTGGTGATGGTTTGGCCACGTGTACTAATTGGCATAATCTTAAAATTATGTGAGTTGGATTGACTAAAATCAAGAATTTATCAATTAAAAGAAATTTTATTGTGCTAAAGTACAAAATTAGACTTCATAATCCAAATTAACCTCTGCATATTTGCTAAATAAAATAATATTTTAAAACTTAATTAAGCTTCATCAGAATTATGTATAATTTAGTTAGCCTCTTACTGTCTGCTTTAAAATAATGCATAATTGGCTCTCTCTCTCTCTCTCTCTCTCTCTCTCTCTCTCTCTCTCTCTCTCTCTCTCTCTCTCTCTCTCTCTCTCTCTCTCTCTCTCTCTCTCTCTCTCTCTCTCTCTCTCTCTCTCTCTCTCTCTCTCTCATGCACAACATTTGACTCCAATATCCAAAATTATATCTCCATAATTATTCCAAAACATACAGTATATACAGTATATACTTTAAACAAATAAAATTAATCAACATTATGGATAATTAGAGAGGTGGAAGGATGGAGTGAGGAAGTATATGAACGAAGGCGGTGCTGGTTTGGGGGGAGGGGCGTCGACTGACTGGGGACAGAGGTGGGGCAGGACATGGGGCGGTTCGTTCGTGGCCACCCCTTCGGGGATCACGGCGTCAGGCAATAGATAGATAGATACATTTTACTCTCTGCATAAATTTATGCACAATTCGCCTCATATATAGGCCTATCTCTCTGTCATACACACATTCACTCGATCTTTATAATTATCTCAGTCATACACCAATTCTCTCTCACATATTCACTTCAATCTGTACTGTACTTTCGTTCTCTCTCAAACATCTGTAATAAATCATAATAGGCATGTTTCTTAGTTTCTTACAGTAGATCCTCTGGAAAAAGGCAAACTAGGCCTGTGTATCCAGCTTAGTACCAGTACTTGCACTGCTGCGGTCGTTCACGGTGTTGGCGGTGGCGGTAGCAGACGCAACATTTTTACTATTCTGTATTTTTGTTTTATAATCAAACTTCAAATCTTGTCTTCCCCATGCTTTATCAAGATTACTTTCAAACTCCCTTATTGATTCGGAATCGACTACATACTGGGGCAGTGCGTTCCACTCATTTACCACTCTATCACAAAATGAGTTCTTTGCCTTCTCAAGCCTATTTCTTTCTTTGTAAATTTTCTTAGAGTGTCCTCTCGTTTTTGTTCCCTCCCGCATCAAGAAGATACCTTCACACACATCCTCATCGTACTTTCCTGACACTATCTTAAAAGTCTCTATCATATCCCCTCTCTTTCTCCTATATGCCAGTGTCGGAAGCTCCAGTGTCCTCAACCTCTGCTCATAGCCCGCGTTCTTCAACGTTGGTACCAGCTTGCTAGCTCTCCTCTGCACTTTCTCCACTGCTTCTATATCCTTTACCATATATACCATATATATCCATGTGTAATATTTGTTAATAGTTTGAAGTTTATTAGACTCCCTCGAAGTTATGCATAGATACTTAATATATTGCTTCGTGGTCTTGATACTCTGGACTATCATTATTGTTACTTTGGCTGATAATGTTTGCTTCATAATACAATATACCATAATTCGTACCGAAACTCAATATGCTTTGTACAGTGGAGCCCCCATCTTTGCCACATCACTCTTCGTTGTTTCAATCTTTGTTGTAGACACCAAATATTCCCAATTTCCAAGTTCGCTCAAAAAGCTTCCATCTTGGCACACAAATATTCCAGCCAAAACCCGAAAAAAGCAAATATAATGATTTTTTTTTACATAAAACTAGAAAACATTAACAAAAACAATCAAAAAAAGTTAACTGAGCTAAAAGATTCAGTCACTGTCAAGGTGTTTGCCGCTTGGAGACGAAAATACGAAATCCGAGATCCGATCGTCATTGCGCAAGATGCCGCCATCTTTGTATGACGTCAACACTAGCTCACAGTCCATTCGTTTCTATGTTGAAAAACCAGCTGTTTGCAAGCTTTTTTGTGCCTGAACCTCGTATCTCTCGCGTTCATTATAACCTTTAGTACATATGGTGATAGAGATGGTAGTAATGAATGAAATTCATGCTCAAAACACAGAGCAAAGGCCAGTCGGACATAAGTGGTTAAAATAGCCTAGACGATGTTAGGCTAGGCTAAATATGACAATGATTTTAAATAAAGTCTGTGTGGTAAGTAATCTTCTCATAATATGTATTTATACATATTCTCCTCATAATATGTATTTATTGGATGTATTTGGGGCGAAATGGTTACTTGAGGGGTGACTGGACGAATTTAGAACCTAGGCTAGGCCTAGCCTAGGCCTACCATTTTTCCCATAAGAATAATGCCCCAATGTACAGTATTTATAATGCACCCAAGTTTTTAATGGTTAGGACTGTTATTTAGCCATCTTTACATTATTATTTACAATGCATAAGATTTACTTTATGTAGACAAAAAACATGTTTTCATAGGCTGAAACTGGGAAAAAGTGCAACTTTTAGAATGAGCACGGAACCGATTAGAATTTTCCCCATAAGAACAGTGCCCCGATCTTGGTTGTTTCAATCTTAGCTCGATTTCTGCGGAACCGATTAGTACAAAGATTCATCTGTTTCAATAGTTTATATGCTTTGATCTCTAAGTATCATACCTTAATCATAATTGCTTTATAGAGAACAATATTATTACTAGTCAGTTAAATTGTAGCAGTCGAAGGAATAACATTAAACCACCACTACTGCTACCTCCTGTATCCTTATTCCTTCAACCAAATACTACAGCATGTAATTTATCAATAAATAAAATAAATAGATACATTTACATCTATTGTCCCCTTATATTATAGGTAAAGCGGGATGGTTCGACCACTGGCGAAACCATCACCACCCTCAACTGGCCGAACCATCCCGAATCTAAATAGTTAATTGTTAGGTACGCTCAACTTTCACACAAGAGAGTTTAGCATTCGTTTTTTACGGCAATATCTTCTGCATGCAACACAGATTCGCCATAATAATGCATAACTCGCTGGTTGACATGCTCATGGAGGTAGAGCTTACGATATAAACTGAAAATATAACATAGGAGGTACAAAAAAACACAAAATCTGATCTGCATCGAAAAGTGTGGTTTTTGTAAGCCCGAAATTCCGTGTGACTAACGTAAACAAACTCTCGCACTTTCACGCAAGATCTCGCGGCTTTAGGTTCCATACGTTTTTCAGGAAATGCACTGTCCGAACCATCCAAGCGTCCGAACCATCACCGCTCTCCCCTACTTTAGTTCAAATTTTACAATATCTTATTAGGTGGGAATAGAAACCATTATGTTATATTATTATCGATATTACTAATTTACTACAAGGGAAAGGAAAGTTTATTAAGAAGGGAAAGAGAAATGACCCAGGGAATTATAGACCAGTCAGTTTGACAAGTGTTGTGTGCAAACTAATGGAAACGGTAATTAGAGAAGGAATAATGGATCATATGAAGTCAAACCAACTTTTCAGTGGGAGACAGTTCGGATTCTTGCCGGGGAGGTCGACGGTACTACAGCTAATTAAGGTGGTAGATGATTGGATGCAAATTCTAGAAGATGGTGATGTAATAGACGTGGTATATTGCGATTTTATGAAGGCCTTCGATAAGGTCCCACATAAAGGTTAATAGAGAAAGTTAGAAGCTATAATATAGGGGAGAAATGTGTGAAATGGATAGAAGCCTTCCTGAAAGATCGGAGACAGAGGGTACTGGTGAATGGAATAGGCTCGGGGTGGAGGGAAATTACAAGTGGGGTACCTCAGGGATCTGTGTTGGGACCACTGCTGTTCGTTATATTTATCAATGACTTGCCTGAAGTTATAACTAATGGAAGTGAGGTATACCTGTATGCGGATGACACTAAACTGTATAGAAGAGTGAGGAGTAAGGAAGATATGGGTTTGCTTCAAGGAGATGTGGAGGGCATGAAGGGATGGTCTGAGCATTGGTTAATGCCTTTTCATCCAAAAAAATGCAAGTACATGCGGATTGGGACCAGCAAGATAGACAAGGTAGGATACAGTATGTATGAAGCGATGGAGGAAGTGAGTGCAGAAAAGGATATAGGAGTAGTGATAGACAATAAGTTAAATTTCTCAGAACATTTAGCGGAAAAGATAAACAAAGCCAATAGAATTGTTGGGCTGATAAGGAGGACATTTGTGTCACTTGACGAAGAAATCTTCAGGAATCTCTATACAGCGCTGGTTAGGCCGCACCTGGAATATGCGAACCAGGTGTGGGCTCCATATATGGTAAAGGATATAGAAGCAGTGGAGAAAGTGCAGAGGAGAGCTAGCAAGCTGATACCAACGTTGAAGAACGCGGGCTATGAGCAGAGGTTGAGGACATTGGGGCTTCCGACACTGGCATATAGGAGAAAGAGAGGGGATATGATAGAGACTTTTAAGATAGTGTCAGGAAAGTACGATGAGGATGTGTGTGAAGGTATCTTCTTGATGCGGGAGGGAACAAGAACGAGAGGAGACTCTAAGAAAATTTACAAAGAAAGAAATAGGCTTGAGAAGGCAAAGAACTCATTTTGTGATAGAGTGGAACGCACTGCCCCAGTATGTAGTCGATTCCGAATCAATAAGGGAGTTTGAAAGTAATCTTGATAAAGCATGGGGAAGACAAGATTTGAAGTTTAATTATAAAACAAAAATACAGAATAGTAAAAATGTTGCGTCTGCTACCGCCGCCACCAACACCGTGAACGACCGCAGCAGTGCAAGTACTGGTACTGAGCTGGATACACAGGCATAGTTTGCCCTTTTCCAGAGGATCTACTGTAAGAAACTGTAAGAATTACACTCCAACCTCCAAATGCGTGCAAGCACCTGTCCGTTCCTGCTAAATGTCCGTTGCTGCTAAATACTGTCCAGTCCGGATGTAATCCGGAAATTCCTTGAGAAAAATCTGGTGTTGAGTACAGGTGTCCGGATCGTGACATTTAACCTAAGAAGTGCGCATGGGGGTAATTAGAAACGTCCCCCTGTGCTGACGTATTTGAGCTGTTTCCATCACTAAAATATTCATTCTACCATAAATAGCATTAATACTTATCCATACGCGCCTATTATGGGTTGATTATAAAGGTATTAACCTGAAACAACAATAAAACGAGTGAAAACTCGAAAAGGCGGCGAGTTATATAATGTATGGGTGAGGCAACCTGCTTTCCCGCCAATTTCCCCCAAGGCCACTGAGACACAGTCGATCGATATTCTCTCTCTCTCTCTTGCACTCGCTTTCTAACACTGATGACAATGCCCTGCTTGCAACTCGCTAATGTTAGCACGAAAATATACCTCAGAATAAGGGAATAACAGGGAAAATAGGTGATAACTGAAGGAGGGGAGGAAAGTGGGGAAGGAGGGGAGTTAGAGGAGTGATATTTATTAGTGGCCCCTCCATCATTGACGAACATGCCTATTACATAAGGCATCCTCTTCAAACACTAATCCGCCGTAGTTTTGAATCTACCGCGCAGAGCATTTAAAAACTGAGGAGCCTTCATCATGAGCGCACGCGACCTCACTCATGGCTTCAGTCATTATGAATTGGGTTCTCACTACGAAAAAACTTCGTAAAAAATAAAAACAAAAAGAAAATAAGAATAACTATCCAATAAGCTTTCCATCATATCGTGGATGTACTTGTGTGGATTTCTGACCAGACGCTGATTCAGGCGTCATTCTTCCTTCTCTGCTCTGCGTTCAGCCCGCCCGGACGTGCCTCCCCACGCTCCGCTGGTTCCGCATTCGCTGCGTCCCTAGTGAGTTTTTTCTCATTTGTTTACTCCAGGATGTATCGAGTAAGGTTAGGATAGGCGTAGCAGGAGTGTCCTGGGCTGGTTGCCCGCAGTGCAGTGTATTTTGGGTCGAGTGTATGGGGCATCTATTTCGGATGTACCCTCGTGGTCACGTTGTGGACATGTGAACTTTTTCACAGTCGAGTTAGTTTGTGATGCAGGCGGCTTTCACTACGCGTTAATTATTGCTGCCTTTTATCTTTCTGATGAGGTAAGCTTTGTTTTCTGACGTTCCCAGCGTATTTTTCTTCACTTAGTGAAGTTTTTTCTGGGTCCCGAGTCAGTCTTCCCTGGGTTGGAAGTTATTGCTACGGTGGTGTGTTGGCGGTGGTTCCTGTTGTGATATTTCCAATGTGTGTGTTTATTTCAACTGTTATTATGCCGTCTGCCTAGGCCTAGCCAGCCGCTCGTAGCTTTGCCACATGTACTAGTGTTATTATTTATTATTTATAAATATGCCCTACTGTGTCATGTGTATCCGGGTTTTAGTTGTGTATTGGCTAATTCCTTGGACTATAATTGTTTCCTGGTTTAGTTGTGTATTGGCTAATTCCACGGATTATGGTGTGACCTTGGGTTAGTCGTGCGTGGCTATCCTCGTGTCGTGTGTTGTTCAGATGGTGTCTGTTCAGGGTGGGTTTCCTTCCGGCGGGTTTTTTCTTGGTTTCACCGTGAAAAAATCCTGGCCGAGAGCAGTGTTGGGCCACACGTGGTTGTTAACACTGGCTTGTATCCCCGGCGGGGGGGGGTGTCTGTGGCTCTCCAGGACTGCGTTCTGTGGGTGCCTGGTTTCAGGCCTCCTTTGATTCCCGGCGGGATGGCTGTACCCATCCATTTAAAACGGCGTTCTTGTGGACATACGTTTTAGGAGTTTTTTCTACCTGGTTTTACGACAACCACATGAAAAACCTAGCTGTTGTTTAGGCTTTCCTCCCCGGCGATCTTTTACAAAGAAGTGGGGACAGGAACTTATGGGGTTAACTTTTAAACTTCTCACCCGGCGGGTGCACCTGGGTAGGGTGAGATGAACGACTTAGGTCTTTCAGTTTAGTTAACCGATCCATTATAGTGATACTCTGTGTATCGCTGCCTTTACTATTACGGCGATTGAAGGTTCAATTAGGTTAAATATCGATTATCACACCCGGCGGGTGCTCCTAGGTGGAGGAACTAAGGAATTTACAAAATTCAATTTAACCTATTAATTTAGTGATACAATTAGGTATCGCCGCCTTCTAACTTACGGCGATCTTTTGTGACAATTCGTTAAACATCAGATCTCGTATCATCCTGCCCTGGGCTATTCTACTAAAATAATTCAAGGGCCGGCGTCTTTTTGGGGGGTTGCTTTGTTACAAAATTGAATCTTGAGACAGTCACCTCCTCCGAGAGACTATAAGTGCCATGCTGGACCATTATATCAGAGGGTATTCTTCACTTTCTTTAGCAAAAGATTTGTTTAGACTTTACACCCCGCCGCGTAGCGAGATGTGTTAGTTGTGTCTTTGCATCTCGTTACCCGGCGGGTTATTAACACTGGTGTGCGATCATGTTGGATTACCCTTATGAGCATTAATTCCTGGAAATTTTCTTGTTTTTTCCAGAGCTGAGCTCCGGCGGACCAATACAGACCCAGCGGTAGTTGTCACCCACCAGTCTCTGTCATGGCTACCGTGGCCCCAGTTTTTGCCCTGTGCATTACCCCTACTTGTGCTGGTATCCCTATTTTTGCACACACCCTTTGCATAAGGTGTGATAAATGTCTAGACCGTTCAAGGGGTCTCTGGGTGATGCATAATTGTTCCTTTTGTTCTCAATTAGCTGTTAAAGTCCTTTGTGATAATGATAAGACCGCGGCGGTAGCGTTGAGAGAGGTTCGACAACAAATGTCGGCCTACACTACCATTGTCGCGCATAAGTCACTTCAATGTGACAACGTCCCACTTTGGGATAGATTGCTGTCAGAACACCCTCCCCCTAAACGTTCCTCTAGAGTCACGAGTGTTAAGCCGACGGAGACTAGTCAGGGTCCTGTATCGTCTGCGACTACAACTAAACGCCCGAGAGAGCCTACACCCCCGGCATCCGCCTCCTCGTCGCAGGCGAGATCTAGGTCAAGGTCACCTCTCAGACAACAGTCTTCTAGTCGGGCCTCTTCGCCGGAGAGTAAGAAGAGTAAGACGGAAGATTCCACCAGTGGTCACGGCAGAGATTCTTCCAGATCTAAGACTAGTTCGCGGTCACACCGCAGCCATAAATCCTCAAAAAAGGATTCACATCGGAAGTCCTCTCGACATTGCCCTAAGTCTAGTGCATCTCATCGTACCTCTACACCTGACAGAGTTTGTGTTAGGGCCTCTGAGTCCAGTGCAGCACCTGTCCCTAAAGAGGAGTTGCCAATTAATATTTTAACCCTAGAAATGGAAAGTTCAGGAGGGTCAATAATTGAGAATGTTTCAGACTCTCAAGAGAGCGTAGGCCAGGGCCTTGGTGTTTGGCGGTTTGCCCAACCACGGTCTGACCACCCACGTCCGAGTCATACGAGTCACACAGTAGCCGACGTCCACAGGGACGCGGCGACCCCATCCTCTATCCCAGACTTATCTTGGAAACAAGGTACCCCTGCCTCGGCGGGGTCTTCTCAGGAGGATCGGGAGGAAAAAGACGAAGTTTCAATAATTTCGGATATGGAAGGACAAGGGTCAGGCTCAGGCTTGGACGCCGCAAGAGATAATAATGATTCTCCTATAAGTTCTTCATCTAACCAGTTTGTTACAGCACAAGAAATTGATGGGTTGCTTACTCATGCTTTATCTAAATTTTTTGGTCAGCAACAAGAAAACCCCACAATGGACTTGGGGGCTCCCTCGACAAGCTCTACGGTACGGCCTCTGATGACGTCAATTGATTTATCTAAGATTCCTAACCCTCCTACTCTGTCACCTGCAAGGAGCACTAAGCCTGCCACGGCGGCATTGACAACTTCAAATGTCAGGGTCATAACGGATGTTAATCCACCCCCTCTAGACAAAGCACCTCTTAGAAAGGTAGCTATGCCCCTCCTTTATGGGCCAGACGAGTCATGGGTTCTTTTGAACCCCTCTAAACCAGAGCTTGCCCAACCTACCTTGTCAGGGGAACTCCCAGTACCGCGTGAGTGGTTTATCCAGGGCAACAAGTCAAAGAAATTAAGGGCCATGGATGCCTTAGGTAATGTTCTGGACGTAAACATTAAGGCTATACCTAGTTATTATCACCAGGATTATTTTGTGTATGCTTCTAAGCCTGCTTTACCCCCTGCCTCACTTTTAAAACTATTTTCAGACTGGTCTAAGCTGGATGGGTTTAATGATATTAAGACTCTGTCAGCTCTTACTCCTGAACTAGATTTACGGACCGTCACAGACGACGCAGCTAATCCAGTTTTGAAGGTGGGACAGTTGGGTCCAGGACCTTGGGTGGATTGGGAGGTAGAGGCTCAAAACTTTGCAACCACTTTCACTTCTAAATCTTCCCACCAGATCCCTCAGGACTCACATTCATGGTTTTCCATGCCGGTGGGTTCTGCCGGCGGAGTCCCGGCGGCTTTGTTTGCATTCCTAGCTGCCCCTAAGATTAATCTTTGTGAACTGAAGGACCCGTTCACTACCCCTACCCCTACTCACCTAGACAGAGAATTTAGGCTACGAGGGAAAGCTTTTCGCCTGTTTTCACAGTACATAGTATCTCAGCAGGTGGCTAAGTCTTTACTACGATCTACTCAGGCAATCGCAGACGCGGATGCTCGAAGATCGGTTGAGTTATCCCGGCGACTGATTCTTCAGTCGTCAATCCAATCCTTAGGTGACATACGCACCGCCTTGCTTGAGGCGGTGCGAGCACGACAAGATCTTAGGATGTCGTTAGTTTGCAATCTACCTGAGCGCATTGCTAACCAGGTGGTGATGTCACCAGTACTTACCCCTTCTTTAATGTCCCCTGAAGTATGGCGAACGGTGTTCAATATGGCACAGGCCGTTAAGCACAGTCCCACCCCTTCTAAGAAACCTGCATTTAACTTCCCCAAACCCAGGCCTACTACTAAAGCCCAGCCAGGGGGATCTAAACCATTTCTTCCGCCTAAGTCCTCCCACTCCCCCCAGGGTCAGTACAGGCATAGACAGAATAGGTTTTCAGGTCAGAGAGGACGCGGCCAAAATAAACCAGGTCAGGGCCAGTCTTCGACCAACACCAGCCAGCCGGCGAAGCGGCCAGCACCAACCCCATCATCAAAAAACTAAAGTCTCTCTCACTCCCGGCGCCTACCTTAAGGCCGGAGGAACCGAGGGTAGTACAGCCGGCGAACCCTTGTCTGCTAACTGGGTCATTCCGAACGTGTCACCAAGCTTGGCCGTTAAACACTTGGGCACGGATGGTGGCACGCAAAGGCATCACTTGGCAGTGGCTCCGGCGACCTCGATTACGTCAGCCGACAACGGCGAATTTTGTTTCTTTAGAGGTGGAGTCACTAGCCCAGGAAATGATTGCCAAGAATGTCATCATCCCGGTCCCCCCAAATTACCCTGTATTCACGTCCAAACTATTTTTGGTTCCCAAAAGGGACAGTGTTCAGATGAGGCCGGTCGTAGACCTGTCTTATCTGAATCTTCACATTCACAACGAATCTTTCAGAATGTTAACAGTACACCAAATCAGGCTAACACTTCCGCCGGGAGGTTGGATGTGTTCACTAGACCTGACAGACGCCTATTGGCACGTATCGGTCAACAAAAGATTTCAAAGGTTTTTGGCCTTACGGATCAGGCACCAAAATTTTTTTTTCAGAGGATGCCGTTCGGTTTGAACCTGGCACCTCGATTATTCACAAAACTAGTCCGGCAAGCCCTGATGCCATTGTTAAAACAAGGGATCAGAGTGTTGTGGTATCTGGACGACTGGCTGGTGGTGGCAGAGACACAACAATTATGCATAAAACATGTCAATATCATTTTAAATCATGTCAAAACTCTAGGCTTCAAGGTAAATCTGGTAAAGTCAAACCTTGTTCCCTCACGAGTAATTCAGTGGATAGGGCTGGTCTGGGACACCGCCGCTCTCACTCTGAGTCAGAGTGTGGACAATCGCAACAGGTTTCGCAGGAAACTGTTCAGGTTTCTTCACAGTCTGACTACGACACGGAGGGTCTGGGAGTCTCTGGTCGGCTCTCTCAACTGGATTCAACTAACTGTCAAGTTGGGCCGGTTGAAAGTAAAACGATTAATATTGGAAGGCAACAAATATTTCCCGCTCTTACCGGCGGGAAAATTATGGCCCATCCCGAAATTAATCCACACCTTGCTAGCGGTCTGGGCGAAGAGGGAAACATTGCACTCAATAATGTCATGGACCTCTCCTCCCAACGGTATGGGTAGACACGGATGCGTCAGGCACAATAGGTTGGGGATTTCAGTCAAATCAGGGGCACCAGGGTCAGGGGCTTTGGTCCCACTTAGAAATCTCGCACATCAATGTCAAAGAATTACTAGTCCCCTTATATTTCCTTCAGGCTCACGGCCCGGCGTTACGGGACAAGTCGGTGGCCTTCAGAATGGACAATCTGAATGCAGTCCACTGTATTCAGAAACAAGGGTCAACGAGGTCAAGGAAGTTGCTAAACGTGTCAGAAGAGATTTTTGCTCAAGCCAACAGTCTAGATATTTATCTGCACGCTTCTTATCTCCCAGGCGTAGCGAACGTCTGGGCAGACGCTCTATCCCGGCGACAAAGCACGACAGTAGAATGGGAGCTCAAGCAACCCATTTTCAACCTAATGATTGCAGAGCTCTCCCATCCACAAGTGGATCTTTTTGCGTCCGAGGAGACTCACAAACTCCATCTATACCTCACCCGCCGGGCGAAAACGCCGGCAGGGGGGCCAGACGCCCTAGTGACAGACTGGAACAGATGGAGCTCCATCTATCTGTTTCCGCCGCCAGATGCGTCACTAATGTGCCACGTAGTGAACAAACTACGAGATTATCGAGGCTTAGTCTCGCTAATCGCGCCACTGTGGCCGGCGCAGTTGTGGTACCAGCAATTGAAAATGTGGTGCCCGGACCCGGTATCGCTCCCGGTCGGGTATTTCCACTTAGACGCGATTGGCAACCTCGCGACCTCGCTGACTTTTGCATTATGGACATTCAGGAGGCCAAGTGGCTAGCACCATACGGTAGAGATGTGACAAATAAATTACTTAATCAATATAAGAGGTGCGGGAGAGGGTACAACAGGGGAAGAGGGTTGTAGGAACGCTAAAAGCAGTAACAAGAAATAGGGTGGTCAGTATGGAAGTGAAGAAGTCCTTGCATGACAGTGTGGTAATCCCGACACTGACTTACGGAAGCGAAGCAGCATGGACGTTGGTTGAGAGACTCAGACCAAGAGTGAGAGCAGTGGAAATGAATTACTTAAGGAGTGCGTGCGGAGTTACATGGAGGGATAGACAGACTAATGAGGAAGTAAGAAGGAGGTGTGGTGTGGAGGTAGATGTGCTGGAAAGTGTGAAAAGGAACAACTTGAGATGGTTCGGCCATATGGAACGTATGGAAAGCGAGAGAATGACTAAGAGGGTGTACGAGAGCGAGGTGGAGGGACAGAGGGGGAGAGGTAGACCGAATATGAGGTGGAAGGATGGAGTGAGGAACTACATGAACGAAGGCGGTGCTGGTTGGGGGGAGGGGCGTCGACTGACTGGGGACAGAGGTGCATGGGGGCGGTTCGTTCGTGGCCACCCCTTCGGGGATCACGGCGTCAGGCAATAGATAGATAGATAGAATATACTCAGTCTACAAAACGACAGTATCAATCACATTGGCAAGCCTTTACTTCTTGGATCGTTAGGACAGAACAAACTGTACCCTCAGTGGCATTAGTCTTTAATTATTTAAATTATCTGTTTGAGCAGAAACGTTTATCTGTGGTAACATTAAAAAATCACTTAACTGCGATTAGAGTGCCCTTTTTAGACGTTACAGGTCTCTCCATACCGGTAGCGGAGGAAACAGGTTTTATGAGAGCATGTTTTAAACTCCGCCCACCTCCCCGTCAGCTCATGCCTACTTGGTCTCTGGACAAAGCTTTGTCTTTGCTTCACTCTCGTCTGTACCAAAATACTGCAGACTTTGCATTACTCTTAAAAAAGGCGGTTTTCCTTTTGGCTTTAGCCACCGGAAACAGAGTGTCTGAGCTGGCGGCGATGAGCAACACACCTAATTGTCTTAGGTTTGGTAGACTTAATGAATGTATTTCCATTGCACCCTCCCCAGGTTTTGTAGCCAAGAATGAGCATAGTGCACACGTGTTTTCTGAGTTCACGGTGCCGGCGTTAAAAAGGGGAAAGGTGCATCATAATTTATGTCCAGTACAAGCTCTAACCAAATATTTGAGAGTAGCTCCTCACAACCCCCAAGGTGCTTTATGGGTAGCAAGTACGGGTAAACGCTTACTTAAACGGCGATTAGCCTCTCTTCTGGTAGAAGTCATTAAAGAAAGTAATCCCGGCGTTGTGGGTCGGGCCCACGATTTACGCAAATGGGCAGCCTCTTTACGTTTCCTGAAAACAAAATTCAGTTGAAGACATAGCGTCCACGCAGTTGTGGGCGTCTAATCATACGTTTCTGTCTAGATACTTGTCAGTTGCTCTAGACAAACCTTCCTTACCATGTATAGCTTTAAGGCAGAGGGTCTAGGCGGCCCTGCAGTCACTTTTGTTTACTTTCATGGGAAAGGGGGGGGGGGGGGGGGAGGGGGGGGTGCAGTCAGTTGACACAGGACACCCTAGACCCCGCCGGAGTATGAGAGCTGTGATACAATTTAAGGTTAAAATGTGTTATGAAAATTTCTCAGTGAGAAATTGTGCTAGTACAATGTTAAGTACAAAACAACGGTGTTGTTAGAGTAGTTTAGCTGCGAAAGCAATTTAGTTTTAGATTATTGGAGTTCCTTTGCAATTTATCTCCAAGTTTATGTTGGGGTTTATTATGTGCACATGTAAACTTATAACTTGTTATTTTTTGTCACCACTCGTTGAGTGGGGTGCCTTTGTAACTACAGATCTGTGTTCAGAATCTTCAGGGTTACCAATTTGTTTGTCAGGCAGGCTTCTTTGAAGCACGCACCTGCCTGAACCCCCTTTTTCTTGTATTTGTTCGGCTACGCCGTTATTTAAATATATTTTCAAAGTAAGAATACTATGTGGTTGTTTTTATTATCTGCTTTTCTAGAGTTATGATATGATTACGAATGTCCCCCTCCAGTCTTAGAAATCAGGCATGTTCGTCAATGATGGAGGGGCCACTAATAAATTAGGTTTGACTCCTGTAAGGAGATAAAGAAAACCTAATATTTAGTAGTGGCCCCGTAATCATTGACGACTGGGGCCCTCCCGACCGTCCCCTTCCCATTCGTTGATGTATTAAGGATTTTGGTTTACTTGATATGTCAGTGAAGGAAGAATGACGCCTGAATCAGCGTCTGGTCAGAAATCCACACAAGTACATCCACGATATGATGGAAAGCTTATTGGATAGTTATTCTTATTTTCTTTTTGTTTTTATTTTTACGAAGTTTTTTCGTAGTGAGAACCCAATTCATAATGACTGAAGCCATGAGTGAGGTCGCGTGCGCTCATGATGAAGGCTCCTCAGTTTTTAAATGCTCTGCGCGGTAGATTCAAAACTACGGCGGATTAGTGTTTGAAGAGGATGCCTTATGTAATAGGCATGTTCGTCAATGATTACGGGGCCACTACTAAATATTAGGTTTTCTTTATCTCCTTACAGGAGTCAAACCTATAATATATACAAGCTTCGGAATGTGAACACACCCATGAAGTTCAATAGCCTGCGGAGGTTCCAAAAGCAGGTGTTGACGGAGCTCCTGGAGAAGTATGCTATGCCACAGAGGGCAGTGGCACATCCTGGGCCCGCCGTTATTGACCGCTTGCAGTGTGCTCAATACTTGATTAGGCACAGGCTTGGTTCCCTGCCTCAGAATGAATCAGGAAGAACGCAGCAGAAGCGGTGCCATGTCTGCTACAACAGCAGGGTGAGGCCGAGGTCAGGTAAAAAGTCAACCATGGAGTGTGTGGAGTGCACTCTGTGCTTTAGAGTGCTTCTTTGATTACCACTCCAAGCTGGAGTTCTAATAATCATACTGAAATTGCCAAATAAAATGACAATATGTACAATATAATTATATATAGGCAAAAAGTGGAAGAAAACCAATTTATTGTAATACAAAAGTCATGTATTATGATAAAAGTGATACAAATACAATTACACCATAATAATATGTGAAAGTGACACATATGTATATACCAAGTGACATTCATATGATTAGAACCTATAGAAATATATAAATCAGTGAAAAAAGACAATAAATTGTATATAAAATGTTACAAATCATATAACTAAGTGAAAGTGACACAAGACCTAATATTTGATGGCCAAAGTATAATAAACACCTGTGATAATGAATAATCAGTGCCTAATACAACAATAACCTACCTCAATTACTAATAAAATGTACGGTATCGAGTGAAAATTAGCAATATCAGTGACAGTGATACCCTAATAAACATATTTTATATAATTGGCCTCAAAATAACTATAAAAATATCAAATAAACATCACATTCTCAATATCAAACACTAAAATAGTCTAAGGGAGATAAATACTTTGGCGCGACGAGCGGCTAGGTGCGTCGTAGCCATGGCCGGGGCGACGCGTCCGAACGCGGGAAGAATTTGCCGCCGAAAAGCACTCGTCTTCCCGCGCTCACCATTATGCAACCAGAGGGGCTAGAGACCTCTACTCAACGCCATTCAACAGAGGAAGGTTTGTGGAACATTATTCTTTTTTATTCACAACATTACATACCATATTCATTGACTTACAGAGTAGTTAACATAGCCCAAAGATCGTCAAAACACCCGGTACCGCAGCGCAGTCGCGAGCTATAGCCCCCGGGGCTGGAGGGTTAAGATAATTGAAAGACATCCTGATAATTGCCAATAGTGCTAGTGATTCTCTCACTATCTTATTTACGTGGCTTTCTGGAGACATGTTATCCTTAAATTCTATCCCCAAGTCTTTTTCTTTTTATGCTTTGGGAATCACTTTGTTTCCTAGTTTATACTCTTTTCTAGGTCTGTACTTGCTTTTACCCATTTCTAGAGTCTTACATTTCCCTGCATTGAACTCCATATTCCATTTGATGCTCCATTCATGGATCTTTTGCAAATCTGCTTGGAGCTCAAGGCAATCCTCCTGGGTTCTGATCGTTTTAAGCAGCTTAGCATCGTCCGCAAACATACTCATGTAGCTTGTTAGTCACTTAAGTTGCTTACACATGATCTGCCTCCTCTGAATCCAAATTGTCGGTCAGTAATTAATCTTTTGGATTCCAGGTAGTTCACCCATTGTCCCTTATTAATCCTTCCAGAATCTTCATGAGGATGCTCAATAGTGATACAGGTCTATAGTTCAGTGGTCAGAGTGTGGACAATCACAACAGGTTTCGCAGGAAACTGTTCAGGTTTCTTCACAGTCTGACTACGACACGAAGAGTCTGGGAGTCTCTGGTCGGCTCTCTCAACTGGATTCAGCTAACTGTCAAGTTGGGCCGGTTGAAAGTAAAACGATTAATATTGGAAGGCAACAAATATTTCCCACTCTTACCGGCGGGAAAATTATGGCCCATACCAAAATTAATCCACACCTTACTAGCGGTCTGGGCGAAGAGGGAAACATTGCACTCAATCATGTCATGGACCTCTCCTCCTCCAACGGTATGGGTAGACACGGATGCGTCAGGCACCATAGGGTGGGGATTTCAGTCAAATCAGGGGCACCAGGGTCAGGGACTTTGGTCCCACTTAGAAATCTCTCACATAAATGTCAAAGAGTTACTAGTCCCCTTGTATTTCCTTCAGGCTCACGGCCCGGCGTTACGGGGCAAGTCAGTGGCCTTCAGAATGGACAATCTGAATGCAGTTCACTGTATTCATAAACAAGGGTCAACGAGGTCAAGGAAGTTGCTACTCGTGTCGGAAGAGATTTTTGTTCTAGCCACCAGTCTAGATATTTATCTTCACGCATCTTATCTCCCAGGCGTAGCGAACGTCTGGGCAGACGCTCTGTCCCGGAGACAGAGCACGACAGTAGAATGGGAGCTCAAGCAACCCATTTTCGACCTAATGATTGCGGAGCTCTCCCATCCACAAGTGGATCTTTTGCGTCCGAGGAGACTCACAAGCTCCCTCTATACCTCACCCGCCGGACGATAACGCCGGCAGGGGGGCCAGACGCCCTAGTGACAGACTGGAACAGATGGAGCTCCATCTATCTGTTTCCGCCGCCAGATGCGTCACTAATGTGCCACGTAGTGAACAAACTACGAGTTTATCGAGGCTTAGTCTCGCTAATCGCGCCCCTGTGGCCAGCGCAGGTGTGGTGCCAGCAGTTAATAATGTGGTGCCCGGACCCGGTATCGCTCCCGGTCGGGTACTTCCACTTAGACACGATTGGCAACCTAGAGACCTCGCTGACTTTTGCATTATGGACATTCAGGAGGCCAAGTGGCTAGCACCATACGGTAGGGATGTGACCAATAAATTGCTCAATCAATATACTCAGTCTACTAAGCGACAATATCAATCTCATTGGAAAGCTTTTACTTCTTGGATTGTTAGAACGGAACAAACTGTACCCTCAGTGGCATTGGTTTTTAATTACTTGAACTATCTGTTTGAGCAGAAACGTTTATCTGTGGTTACTTTGAAGAATCACTTAACTGCGATTAGAGTGCCCTTTTTCGACCTTACAGGTCTATCCATACCGGTGGCGGAGGAAACAGGATTTATGAGAGCGTGTTTTAAACTCCGCCCACCTCCCCGTCAGCTCATGCCTACTTGGTCTCTGGACAAAGCTTTGTCTTTACTTCATTCTCGTCTGTATCAAAATACTGCAGACTTTGCTTTAATCTTAAAGAAGGCAGTTTTCCTTTTGGCTTTGGCCACCGGAAACAGAGTGTCTGAGCTGGCGGCGATGAGCAACACACCTAATTGTCTTAGGTTTGGTAGACTTAATGATTCAATTTCCATTGCACCCTCCCCGGCGTTTGTAGCCAAGAATGAGCATAGTGCACACGTGTTTTCTGAATTCACGGTGCCGGCGTTAAAAAGGGGAAAGGTGCATCATAATTTATGTCCAGTGCAAGCTCTAACCAAATATTTAAGAATAGCTCCTCATAACCCCCAAGGTGCTTTATGGGTAGCGAGTACGGGTAAACGCTTACTTAAACGGCGATTAGCCTCTCTTCTGGTAGAAGTCATTAAAGAGAGTAATCCCGGCGTTGTGGGTAGGGCCCACGATTTACGCAAGTGGGCGGCCTCTTTACGTTTCCTGAAAAACTTTTCAGTTGAAGATATTGCGTCCACACAGTTGTGGGCGTCTAATCATACGTTTCTCTCTAGATGCTTGTCAGTTGCTCTAGACAAACCTTCCTTACCATGTATAGCTTTGGGGCAGAGGGTCTGGGTGGCCCTGCAGTCACTTATGTTTATTTTCAAGGAAGGGGGGGGGGGTGCAGTCAGTTGACATAGGACACCCTAGACCCCGCCGGAGTATGAGAGCTGTGATACAATTTGGGGTTGAAATGTGATATGAAAATTTCTCTGCGAGAATTTGTGCTAGTACAAAGTTTAGTACAAGACAACGGTGTTGTTATAGTAGTTTTAGCTGCGAAAGCAATGTAACATTGGTTCAATGGAGTTCATTAGCAATTGATCTCCACATGTATTTTGGGGTTTATGATGTGCACATATAAACTTATAACTTATTATTTTTGTCACCACTCGTTGAGTGGGGTGCCTTTTGTAACTACAGATCTGTGTTCAGAATCTTCAGGGTTACCTATTTTTGTCAGGCAGGCTTCTTTGAAGCACGCACCTGCCTGAACCCCCTTTTTCTTGTATATTTCCGGCCTACGCCGTATTAAATACATTTTTCAAAAGTAAGAATACTATGTGGTTGTTTTTATTATCTGCTTTTCTAGAGTTATGATATGATTACGAATGTCCCCCTCCAGTCTTAGATATCAGGCATGTTCGTCAATGATGGAGGGGCCACTAATAAATTATAGGTTTGACTCCTGTAAGGAGATAAAGAAAACCTAATATTTAGTAGTGGCCCCGTAATCATTGACGACTGGGGCCCTCCCGACCGTCCCCTTCCCATTCGTTGATGTATTAAGGATTTTGGTTTACTTGATATGTCAGTGAAGGAGGAATGACGCCTGATTCAGCGTCTGGTCAGAAATCCACACAAGTACATCCACGATATGATGGAAAGCTTATTGGATAGTTATTCTTATTTTCTTTTTGTTTTTATTTTTTACGAAGTTTTTTCGTAGTGAGAACCCAATTCATAATGACTGAAGCCATGAGTGAGGTCGCGTGCGCTGATGATGAAGGCTCCTCAGTTTTTAAATGCTCTGCGCGGTAGATTCAAACTACGGCGGATTAGTGTTTGAAGAGGATGCCTTATGTAATAGGCATGTTCGTCAATGATTACGGGGCCACTACTAAATATTAGGTTTTCTTTATCTCCTTACAGGAGTCAAACCTATAATAGTTCAGTGGTTTATCTCTGCTTCCTCCCTTAAATATAGGAATAATGTTTGCTCTTTTCCATTCTGTAGGTACTATCCCTGTGTCCAATGATTTAGTCATTATATCATATAACGGTATACTCAGTTCCTTGGCATTTTCTTTAATAATCCAGCCTGATACTCCGTCCGGTCCGCCGGTTTTGTTTGGATCCACCTTACTCATTTTGTCTATGAGCTCTGGTCTGTTAAATGTGACTTCCGGCATTTCCTCTGTACCTATCTCATTGGTTTCTGGTGCAATGAATTCTCCTTCTTTTGTAAATACTGATGCAAAATTTCTATTTAGTTCTTCCGCAATTTCTGTATCCTCTTCTATGATTCTGTTTCCACTTTTAATTTTTACGATCGTGGCTTTTATCTTCCTTTTGCCGTTTACAAACTTGAAATTTTTTTTTGGATTCTTTTCATAGTTCTCCACTATCCCTTTCTCATGGTTTGCCTCTGACCTCCTCCTCATTTCTGTGTATTTGTTTCTCTCCTCTTTATTTTGCCTGTTATCTTCCGAATCCCAGTTTCTCATCTTTTTCCAGGCTTTGTTTTTTGCTTCCTGTGCTTGCCTACATTCGCGGTTAAACCATACTTTGCGATTTCCTTTTTTCCTTTTATTAATGTACTTTGGGACAAAAGTTTTTATACCAGTATCATAGATCTCCATGAATGCCTTGAGTTTTTTGTCTACCTCACTTTCAGATAACACCTGATCCCAATTTTGTGACTTGAAAAAATCCCGTAGTCCTTCGAAATCGGTTCTGGAATACATCCAGTGATTTTCCTTGTGCTTTTCCCTTTCCTTGGGTAGATTATACTTCAATAGTAAGTCTATGTCTAGAACTGCATGGTCGCTTTTTCCTAGTGGGCATAGGTACTGAATACTTTGAACCTCCTCCTCCCTTCTTGTGAATAGAAGGTCCAATCTAGCTGGTTGATCACTTCCCCTTACTCTTGTTGACTCTTTTACATGTTGGTATATAGAATTTTCCATGGCCATACTTAAAAATTCATAGCCCCAACTTTCCTCCCCTGTTCCGGCTTCAAGATCTTCCCAATTCACTTCCTTGCAGTTAAAGTCCCCACACATGACTATTTCATCCTTTGAAGCCAAGATATTTCCTAGCACACTAATTGTTTCCTTACGCATTAGGCTATGCTCCTCCTTACCCCATGTCTTCGTCTTGGGAGGTACATACGCTACTATCACCACTATTTTTCGTTTCCACCAATTTCTAGTGCTAAAACTTCTGCTGTTGAAGTTTCTAGTTTTATCTCAGACACAATCAAATCTTTCCTAGTAAGGATGCACACTCCACCTCCATGTCGAAATTTTCTGTCCCTCCTCCAAATCCTGTACTCAGACCATCCTAGCAGATTTATATCAAGGTCCTCTCTTAGTTTTGTCTCAGTGAGACATACTATTTCTGGTTTCTTAGTATTGAGTAAGTCTGTTAGTTCTAGTTTCTTAGAGATTAGCCCATCGACATTGCTATATAGAATCCTTATACTTTCTAGTCCCCCATTACCTGCTCCAAGCGCCTTATCTGCGGCGGTCTGTTCCCTACCCTCTTTTTCTTTTAGTTTCTTTTTACCGAAAGTTTCATAATCTTCCCCTTTCTTGCTCCGTAAAAAAACTTATTCTTTCTTGTTCTGTCCTCTTGCTATTTTCCTCCTGGCGGTTTTCCTTAGTTCAGCCTCCTTCTTTCTCTCTTCTTCTGGTAAGTCTCGCCTGATGTAGATTTTGTCCTTACCCTCTAACCCTTTTAGCCTAGCTGCTACTGCCATGATTTCATCACATGTCCTTCTTGACTTAAATTAGATTTTTACCAGTCTATTGTATTCCTTTGTATATTTTCCCAGCCTAAACATGTCTGATATTTCCTCCTTCCAGGTGTCCTCCTCATCTTTAATAGATTCCAGAATCTTGTTGATGCGACCTTCATCCTTCTCTTTTCGTTTTGTCCAGTCTAGTTCCTCCTTTTCTTCCACCCCTGATATTATGAGGCAGTTAGCCCTACGACTTTCTTCCTGGATGGCCTGAGAGTTTTCGTGGATGCCTTGCTTAACCATACTTTGGTCCTTTATCCTAACATCTTGCTGTTTCTGTTCATCCAATATCTTCCTGAATTCGTCACTGTGTGCCTTCCTTACACTGTCTAAATCTTTTACCACTTGGTCTCTAGTCATGCCCCAAGCATTTTTACCTTCAGAGATACTGGTGTCTAGCCTAGTCATTATCACCGCCTTTTCTCTCTCCACTAACTCCAACCTGTTCTTCAACTCACCATTCTCTGTAACAATTTCCTTCTTAACTACAGTATCTCCAAGCCGGTCACTCGGTCCTCCAAGTTCTTGATTTTGTTCAACAGCATGTAGCAAAATTTTCCAGTGTCCTCAGTCGTCCATGTTGTCATGAAACCGGGAAAATCCGGCTCTCCCTCCGATTCGTCACTCCCGCCTTTATCACCCCTCCCCCCTCAGCTCCCTCGTCACCTTCATTCACCATCTTCCCCACCTATTTCCTCTTGAAGTTGGAACCAAATATCTTGCCTCTTGTGCTGGGTAATACACTTACATAGGATGTGTGTGTGTGTACAAATGAATGGTAACGGTGTGGATGGAACTACAGGTATTTACGTATGTGTTTGTGAATGAAAGTACGAAATGTTTCTGTGATTGTGAATATAAAGATGTGTATGTGTGTGTGTGAGCACATGGTTGTATGTTTGTGAGTAGAAATATACTATGTAGAGGAAATAATGATAGGTGTATTAAGTGGATGAAAGGTATCAATAAGAGAGATATGTATATGGTATTAAAGCTTAGTAACCTGCCTTTTGTCTCCTTCATACACAGAAAAGAAGACAAAATAAATATATATAAGAACATAAGAAAATGTGAGCCCGCATAAAGCCGATTGGCCCACACAAGGCAGATCCCTCTTACACCCAACCCGTCTCGTCCATATGTCTATCTAATTGTATTTTGAAGCTCTCTATCGTTCTTGATCGCACTATGGCGCTAGGTAGCCTGTTCCACAGGTATACAGTATACAACTCTTACCATACCACTATTTGCCTATATTTCTTGAAATTAAATGTATCTCATTTGAAATCATTTGTTTGAGTTTTCTCGCTATCGCTGAGCTTCAGTAAATCTTTCATATCCCCTGTAATTAGCCTATCTCACTTACCCACTTGAACACCTCTATCATATCTATCATATCATATCATATGTAACTCTGCGTCTTTCTAACGAATGTAAGCCTAGCTTCTTCAACCTGTCTTCATATGGAAGATTTCGAATATTACAGATTATTTTTTGTCATTCTTAGTTGTACTCTCTCCAAGGAATCTATGTTCATTCTGTAATAGGGACTCCAATTTTGAACAGCATAATCCATATGTAGCCTCACTAACGCTAGATAAAATGTCAAGATTACGTCTGCTGTTCTGTTACTCACACTTAAGAACATAAGAACATAAGAAAATGGGAGTCTACAGAAAGCCGATTGGCCTAAGCAAGGCAGATCCCTGTCCCACACAACCCCTATTACAAAGCCCAATTATAGGCTGAACACTCTAATACCCTGAGGATCATCTTACCAAAACGGTTAGAGATTAACGCAGGATTACGGGGTCTGCAGAGCGCTGATTGGCCCAACCCTGCTGATCCCCCTTCACACCCAACCCTTCTCGTCCATATGCTTATCCAATTTTATCTTAAAGCTCCCTATCGTTTTTAATCCCACTATAGCACTTGGTAGTCCATTCCACCCATCTACAACTCTGTTACCAAACCAATATTTGCCTATATCTTTTTGAAACGAAATTTATCTAATTTGAAACCATTGGTACGAGTTCTTTCGCTATCACTGAGCTTTAGTACATTTGTCATGTCCCCTTTGTTAATCCCACTAACCCACTTGAATACCTCTATCATATCCCCTCTAACTCTGCGTCTCTCTAACGAATGTAAGCCTAATTTCTTCAACCTTTCTTTACAGAAGATTTCTAATATTATGGATAATTTTTGTCATTCTACGTTGTACTCTCTCCAATGAATCTATGTCCATTCTGTAATAAGGACACCAAAATTGAACAGCATAATCCATATGGGGTCTCACTAATGACAAGTAAAGTTTTAAGATAACATCAGCAGTTCTGTTACTCACACTCCTAGAGATGAACCCGAGAATCCTGTTTGCCTTGTTTCGAACGCTTATACACTGTTGTCTAGGCTTCAAATCATTGCTAACAAACACACCTAGATTTTTCTCACAATTTGAGTTTTCTAATTCCATATTAGCTAGTTTATATTTAACATTTGTATGCATCTTCCCTATCTTTAATACCTTGCATTTGTCAATGTTAAACTTCATCTGCCAATTTACTGACCATTCGTGTAAGGTATCTAGATCCCTTTGGAGGCACTCTATATCTCTATCTGAATCAATTGTTCTCCCCATTTTGGTATCGTCTGCAAATTTACTTATCCTACTAGTTATACCTAAATCAAGGTAATTTATGTATATAACAAACAACAGAGGACCTAATACAGATCCCTGGGGGACACCACTTTTGACTGCTCCCCATTCTGACTTCATACCATTTATGCTGACTCTCTGCTTCCTACCAATTAGCCATGACCTAATCCATCCCAACAACGCCCCACCTATTCCATGCGCCTCGACCTTTCTCATCAATCTCTCATGGGGGACTCTGTCGAAAGCTTTACTGAAATCTAAATATATTATATCATATGACTTGTCATTATCTACTGCTTCATATACCTCTGAGAAAAAACTAAGCAAATTAGTAAGGCAAGAACGTCCCTGAGTGAATCCATGCTGAGAAGAATTTATTAAATTAAATGTATCTAAGTGGTTTCTAATTTTACTAGCAATAATTGACTCTAGTAGCTTTTCTATGATTGATGTAAGACTAATGGGACGGTAATTGGATGCTATTGATTTGTCACCTTTTTTGAAGATCGGAACTACGTTTGCAAGCTTCCAAGCTTCTGGGACTATACCTGTCTCCAATGACTTGTTAAATAAAAATGTTAATGGGTAACTTAACTCATCCCTACATTCTTTTAATACTCTAGCATATACCTCATCAGGACCAGGCGATTTATGAGGTTTCAGTCTGTCAATTTCCTTAAGCACATCATTTCTACTTATAGTAACCGTACTTAACCTATTTTCTATACTATCGCTATATACCTTACGGACTTCTGGAAACTGTGCCAAATTTTCATTAGTGAAAACGGAAAGAAATTGACTATTTAATGTACTGCACATTTCTAAATCATTTTCTGTTATTTCTCCTATCGAAGTTTTAAGGGGACCAATTACATCTCTAACCTTGGATTTATATAGTTGGTAAAAAGCTTCTAGATATATATCCAAGAACTCTATTTGCCTTATTTCGAACACTGATGTATTGATTTCTTGGTTTCACAGTTGAGTACAAAGAAAATCAAGCAACATAAGAGTCTAGTGACCCTTCTAGGCTGCTTGTCCTCCAAAACACTGAGGATCAAGTGTCCAAACAGTGGTTTAGAGTGGGTAAGGGAACATTGGAAAGGGAACTACTGCCCTGGAACTAATGTCCGTGGCAGGATTAGGAAGTTAGTAGGGGACAGATGGGTTAGTAACTGAGGGGAGGATAAAATAAAGTTACAGTATTCATTTACAAACGCAGTCAGTCGCGGGTTTAATGAGAGATATTTGTCTAGGCGAATTTTAAATTAATCAACGGTTGATTCTCAAGTCTTTTTCATTATTTGAGTTAGTTATATCCACGTTATCGAAATTGTATCCTGCATTTTCTATCGATTTACTCAATTTTACTACACTGCATTCATTAACCTACATTGATGGACATGAGAGGCACTCAATTCCTGGCAGCAGCCTCCACGAACCAAGACCACCCACTAAACTACATGGCAACACACCCACAGACACCAAGAAATATCAAAACAACACCCAGCACACGGTATCACACACAGTTATTGTCCTCTCTCCCTCCCTGCCCACCCCGAACCAACTTCCAGAAGCACATCCATACTCATATCTCTCGCCAATCCATCCACTCACTCACAGACAACACGCAGCTGCATGCACGACCTCCCGAAATCCATCCTTCCGAATCCTCCCTCCCTCGCGAGGACAGAGTCCACCTGGCCAGGCTGAGATGCGGACACCATCCAGTTCTCCTGAGCTATCAGAAGAGACTGGATGACTCCGTTGTCGATGCCTGCCCGGGATGTAACACAGCACCCCATACCATTAAACACATCATAGAAGACTGCATTTCACACAACCACTTATGCCAACAACACAACCTACACTCAATGAGAGCTCTGTGGGAAAGCCCGATCGTGGCCATGGCCTTCCTCAGGGACTCGGGGCTGTTCGGCCAGGCAGCTTAGGGAACAACAACAACAACAACCTACATTGAACTTCATCTGCCAGTTTACTACCCATTTGTGTAATATGTCTAAATCTATTTGGAGTGTTCCCATTTAAGTGTCATCTGTAAATTTACTGATTTTTCTAGTTATTCCTACATCAAGGTTGTTAATATATATATATATATACCGGTATATATATATATATATATATATATATATATATATATATATATATATATATATATATATATATATATATATAGAGAGAGAGAGAGAGAGAGAGAGAGAGTCCAGACCATAAGATAATTATGCTGGTAAGTACAATTTACAATTACGTGTTAATTTTCTGGATTACCTGGATTAGCTTGAGATCTTAAGGTAAAGGGTCCACGTACGCTGGTATCTAGAGGTTGGTCTCCGGGGTTTTTTTCTCGCAACCTTCTTCGGCCGCACTCACATAAATATTTTATAATGCTATAGATTACCAATTACCATCCCTATCCTAAATTAACCAAACATCACATTTGGATGCCTATAATCACCAGACAATAAAATTCATTATCAATTGAGAAATTTTACCTATTATCTTCTATGTTCATTCACTATATAAACACACACAAACTCATGCACATTCACATTTTCACGCACAAAATCATTCAGGAACACATATTTGTATTCCTACCCACAATGTCATTAACTTGCATTGCGTGTATTCACCTTCACGAACAAGTTCGGTGATTTATATTCATATATCTACACACACACACACACACACTTTTAGATTACCACTCGACAACGCACATATATTCGAACATACATTCACAACTACACACTCGCCTACACATTTCCAATCAGAATACACACGCACACACATTGATATTCCCTCCCACAATCGCACCCACACTCTAATGTTCTTTCAGAACCACACGCACAAATACATATTCGCATTCCTAAGCACAAACACAAACACACATTCACAAAGACAAGTCATGTGAATGACTCTCTCTCTCTCTATCACACACACAAACACATACACACACACAAACATATTGTATATTCATTATTAATTTTGTACATCCATTATACAAACCCATATTTCCACTCACAAACGTACAGGCTTTATGCTCGTACATGCACATTCCTACTCGTGCACGCAAGCTTGCACTGTGCCCCCCCCCCCCCCCCCCTACCTAGCGCCATTGTGGGATAAAGAACGATAGTTTCAAAATGAAATTAGATAAACATATAACCGAGATATGAGTTGGGTGTGAGAGGGATCTGCCTTGTGTGGGCCAATCGACTTTCTGCAGACTCCCATAATTATGTTCTTCTAAGATGGATATGTAAGACGAAGAATATACACACATACAGTATATAACGGCTATATATAACGCCTAGTTAGATGTATAAATAGGTATGTGTGAGTGTGTGTGGCGTAGGGAGTTGAGAATGGAATAGGTCTGTATATACAACAAGTAGGATTATAATTTAGTAAAGTCCAACGTTTTTAATGATAATATTAATAATAATCCAAAGAATTTCGATTCAATAGTCTAATTGGCTGAATTATATGGCGATAAATACGAAAACAATTGTGGTGGTGTCCCGTAGCCTACCCAGTGTGGCTGGGCTGCGAGACACCACTGGTAGTGTCACGCAGCCCAGCCAGTGAGGCTGGGCTACGGGACACCACCAGTGGTGTCCCGTAGCCCAGCCTCACTGGCTAGGCTGCGTGACACCCCTGGTGGTGTCCCGTAGCCACTTCGTTAAAATATATATTTTTCAAAGTAAGAATACTATGTGGTTGTTTGATTATCTGCTTTTCTAGAGTTATGATATGATTACGAATGTCCCCCTCCAGTCTTAGAAATCAGGCATGTTCGTCAATGATGGAGGGGCCACTAATAAATTATAGGTTTGACTCCTGTAAGGAGATAAAGAAAACCTAATATTTAGTAGTGGCCCCGTAATCATTGACGACTGGGGCCCTCCCGACCATCCCCTTCCCATTCGTTGATGTATTAAGGATTCTGGTTTACTTGATATGTCAGTGAAGGAAGAATGACGCCTGAGTCAGCGTCTGGTCAAAGATCCACACAAGTACATCCACGATATTATGGAAAGCTTATTGAATAGTTATTCTTATTTTCTTTCTGTTTTTATTTTTTACGAAGTTTTTTCGTAGTGAGAACCCAATTCATAATGACTGAAGCCGTGAGTGAGGTCACGTGCGCTCATGATGAAGGCTCCTCAAATTTTAAATGCTCTGCGCGGTAGATTCAAACTACGGCGGATGAGTGTTTGAAGAGGGTGCCTAATGTAATAGGCATGTTCGTCAATGATTACGGGGCCACTACTAAATATTAGGTTTTCTTTATCTCCTTACAGGAGTCAAACCTATATTCTTACAGACCTCACACAATAAGCTTTTGATGGCATCAATTCAGCTAGGCCACCACACAGAACACTTCTCATTACAATTGACATTAGTAAAGCTTTTGATGCCATCCCCCACCACAACTTACAAAAAAAAAAATCTTACCACAAACATGCACAACAACACAAAAAGATGGCTGGCCATCTATTGTGACGTTAACCACTCCGTTAGAACCGCATGGCTTGTCCTACAGTGACTCGCTAGGATCGCCAGGGCAGTGGATGTGGCTACAGTTGATGTATTATTGTGTGCTTTATTTCATATGAAAGCTCGTGTCATGGGCAGTCCAGAAAGGCTCTTTGTTTTCGCCCATGTCAAGGCTTTATATATTTAATTGCAAAGTATATATTTTATCATTAAGTAGTAATGATAGGAATTGAGAGAGAGAGAGAGAGAGTAGAACAGAGTGAGAGGAGGCGCGTAGTGTTTTGTTATACTCGATGTCATAGCTGGCTGGCCTCGTGGGGATTCGTTGAGGGAGTTTTTTACCATGCTTTGTGACGTCATATTTGGCTGGCTTCTTTAGTAGTGGTTGGAGGACTTGTTACCGCTTTTTTCCCACGCGGCTCGAGCTAGTGCTAGTATATATACAGCCCTCTCGCCACTTTCTCCCTCAGATCTGGTTTCTAGAACGCAGCCCTCTTTTCCCTTTGATATCTGTCCCCCTCTCCGCACCTGAGAACCTTTTCCTCTGCCTATCTCATTTTCCATATCTTTCACCACCTTTTATTAACATTATATCCCCTCTGGTTAACTCTGCATAATCAGCTTCATGCTGGCCAGTTGTATTGTGCGTTAAGGTCTGATATAACCCATGTATGTTAGTTGTTAAGATAAGTTGATCACGAAGCATTGGTTGGCATTCATATTGTTTAGTACCGCTTCCTATAATTATTAGTGTTCTGCTGGATTAGATAATGCTAGACTAGGAGTCTGATATTATAAGGTATTGTTTCCTATGAGTGCTGGCTTTAGTTAAAAGCTGCACGACATACCTGAGAACTGGAGTTGATTGAGTAAATTCTAGTCTGTGTGCCATTGAGAGTAGAGCATGCACGAATGAGGGCTTTTTGCCTATACCATTCTGCACTGTTCTAGGCTCGGTTGTTTGTCTTTGAGGTACGCCAGAACGCTTAATACTTCGGTATTAAGGTTTCTCAAGAGAGCTACCCTTCCCTATAACGTAATATTTGACGCACAGACTTGAGATTTGCACTAGGCTATGCGGCATGCCATGCACACCAGCATCTCGTATCATTGACTCTAGCTAGACTTTATCAGACATAGTAGACATTAAGTATATTAAACCAATTACTCTTTTTATGCATACCCGTTTATGATTACACAAGCATTTCGTAGCCTAGTTTGTTGTATTGAGACACAAACGACTTGGGCTCTTTTTGTTGATAGGAATACTGCATTGTCGTGGCGATTATTATTAGTGTTGTAGCGTTTAGGATATTCTTGGCTCCGACTGCATTATATCTCCTGCCTTTTGTGTGCATAGCCTGCACGAGCATTGTTCCGCTGCCGGCCTTTTTGGGTTCCATTTCCGATTCGAGCATCTTGATAGCATCTAACATTTAAAGAAGATTCCTTGTTGGTGTTGAAGGACTTTAGTGCACTTTCTTTCATGCAGGAGTGCCTGACATTTATTGATTAAAGTAACGTAAGCTGTAACTTCTCTTACCACCTTACTTTGCATACCATAACCAAGCACCTTCGGTTATAGGTAGTAATAGGCTGTTTTCACATAACATTAAGCCTAGAGTAGACGCACATTTATTGAGAGTTTAATAACCTATTATTGCATATAGAACTCTGTAGAGTATTTGTGTTCTTTGTTCACTGGGAATATACATCAGAGGTTGGATCTAGCACTTTCCGTTGTAGCATTTATGCCATTACTAGTCCAATGAATAAGAGCCCTGATATATTTAAACTTCAGTCGTAACAAATGGCGACCTTACCTAGGATTTGGTGAACCTACATTTATTAGCAGGGAACATTTGTTGTTTTGGGGAATATTTTGCGGGGATCAGCAAGAATAATTTTTTTTTGCAACATTGCCCTGGAGTATTTCCGAGAATTTTTGTGTGTATATTGAGGTATAAGAGTTTGGGGTGCTTCTTTTCTGAATATTGAGGTGGGAAATTTTTGTGAGCATCATGTCTTATACCGGATCAGAGGAGAATGGAGACACAGTACGTCATGTCGAAACTGAGGAACAGCAGCATGATGAAATGGTTAATCAAGTGAACTGTGAGGAGGATGCTAGGATATTTTTGCAATGGCCTGTTACTGCCGAACGGTTGGAGGGTGTGAATCGGTACGGTCTTCAATGCCTGGCCACAGCTATCGGTCATGCGGGTACTAGCAGCATGACCAGGGATAACTTGATAACGTGTACTTACACTAGTTGTACTTACACTAGTTGTATTTGCGGGAGTGAGCATGCTCGTTAATTCCCGCCTCCTAAGATATGTTTGTCATACCGTGCTTTGAAACTATGCACTGAGGGCGGGTGCCCAACCCCGAAAAGGGTTGAAATAGGGGAGCTATCCCCCCGCCAAAGGCAGCTTTCTAGGGCCTTTCCTAGCTGATGCTGAGAGGATTGGGTTCTAGTCATGTGGTGATGGGCTGGTCTATCAGAGTGAGAACTGAGCGATCTCTGCCATACCCATAGCTTACTCTGACTGTTCCTTTTACTTATATATTTTCTAGATCTCAAGTGACGGCGTCTCTTGCGTGGATTGACCTCCTAATCTACCAAGATTGGAAGCCAAAGCGTCACATCTTTCCTTTGCCCTTCAACTTTCTCTTCATAATTGCTGAGGGGCACAGGGCCCTGGGTGGGGCTTTGGTTTCCCGGGCGTTTCCGCGCCCTCCTCAGCTCCCCGCCATGGAGTGGCTTCGGTCACCCAGGCTTTATTGTGGTCGGCGGGGAGGGTTCTGTGGGGCGCTCGGTTATAGCCTTGGCCTTGCTCGGGGCCTTGGGGCTGTTCGGCCAGGCAGCTTGGGGAAAAACAACAACAACAACAACAACTATGCACTGATGGTGCAGACACTACTTCGGCTGGCAATTTGTTCCACCCACTAATCGAGTTGGTAGGAAATCTTTTACTTTTTAGATCAGATTTACTATTAAGCACTTTTAGTTTGTAGCTGTGACCTCTTGTTCTCTCACCTCCATCCCTCTCTATGAAGTTTTCTTGGTCGATTTTGTCAATACCTTTAACACATTTGTATATCTGAATTTGCTGTCCTCATTTCCTTCTCTGTTCCAGTGTAGGTAGATTCAATCTCTCAAGCCTCTCTTGGTACTCCAAATTTTCCAAACCTGGGATCATCCTCGTACCTGCTCTCTGCACCCTCTCAATTTTGTGGATATGTTTCTTCATGTGAGGGGACCACACTACAGATGCATATTCCATCCTGGGTCTTATTATTGCCGTTATTATTTGTTTCATGGTGTATTCATTAAGATAATTGAAAGACATCCTGATATTTGCCAATAGTGCTAGTGATTCTCTCACTATCTTATTTACGTGGCTTTCTGGAGACATGTTATCCTTAAATTCTATCCCCAAGTCTTTTTCTTTTTCTGCTTTGGGAATCACTTTGTTTCCTAGTTTATAATCTTTTCTAGGTCTGTACTTGCTTTTACCGTACTGGGCAGGGTGACTGGTGAGCGAGATGGGTTGAGTGCTCAGAGCCCTTCGGCCATGCTTCCCCTACACTCGACTCCCAGCCATCCCAGTGGTTTGCCGACCCCGGGTACGCTTCCAAAGGTGGGTGGTGACTGGCAGGGTGGGTTGCCCCTGGGGGGGACCACCGGTAATTTCAAATATTGTAGCACCTTCACCTCCTCCAGGGTTAACTCCAGAATTATTGTATCAGCTCGAATTAGCTAAGATCGAAGAGAGAAAGGCTATCAGGGTATCTGAGCTTCAGCTTCAGCAGCAACAAAGGGCAGGTGAGCTTCAGCAGCAAATAGAGCTAGCAAAAATCCAAGCTGAGTCGACTAGGTACTGTGCCGACAGGGACGTAGAGAAGTCGCGAGTAGAGACAACGGGACAGCGACTTGGGGCTGGTAACCGTGCTCATGATCAATCTCTCTCGCACTTATTGAAACTGGTTCCGGTGTTTGATGAGAGTGGGGTAACAGAATTTTTCGCACGCTTTGAGAAGAAGTGCCAGGAACACCAGTGGCCAGAGAATAAATGGGCAGCACTTGTATCCTCTAGATTAATAGGCAAGGGTCTTAAAGCCTACGTTGCGTTACCTTTGGAGTCATGTATTGTGTATGAGGATCTCAAGGAGGCTGTCCTGAGGGCTTACGAACTGCAACCAGAAACGTACCGTTTGAAGTTCCGGGGTGTAACTAAGGGAAGAGATAGCACCTTTTTGGAACACGCCCGGGACTTGTCCGATGCTATGGGGAACTGGCTCCGATCTGAGAAGGTAACAACGTTTGATGGAGTTAAGCAGTTGATGATGTTGGAGCAGTTCTTTAAGAGCACGGGCGGTGATCTAACTTTGAACTTAAAGGAGAAAAACCCAAGAACTCTAGTCGAAGCAGCAGAAATGGCTGATCGACGGCTGTCGTTGATTCGGGGTTGCGGGTCCTCACAGAAGTACGATGCAAGTGCTAGGGACCGTTATCCTCCCCCTCCCCGTAGCAATGACACATTTAAACAAAAGAGCAATGAAACTAAAACTGAATCCAAATCTAACACCACGCCGCATGAGAAAAGTCAGGGGCCTTTTACATCACAGTATAAGCTGAGACCGAAATTTATGTGTTTTAAGTGCCACCAGGAGGGTCATAAGGCAAATGAGTGCCCTAGTCGACCTCCTCCGGCAGTCGTGTCTTTTGCTCACGGCATTGGAGTGTTCAAGAGGACATCGAAGTTTGTTAGAGGCAATTCTTCCGAGGTAAATACACTGCCAGTGCAGAAGGATCCGGAAGGCTTATTCCCTGTCCGTGATTCCTTTAGTGACCACAGGGGACTCGGTTGTGTGGAGTGGGGGGGTAGAAGACATGAGGTGAGAATTTTGCGTGACACTGGGGCATCGCAAACATTGTTGAGGAATTTCACTGGTAAACCTGTAAATACGGCGCGGGTGGTTGTGGTTCAGGGAGTTAATGCAACAAGGTCATACCCGCTTGTAAGAATGAAGATGGAAGTTGATGGTGTGACTCGTGACCTGGATGTAGGAATTGTGGAGAAGTTACCTGTTGGGGGCGTCGACCTCCTTCTCGGCAACGACTTTGCGGGGCCTACTTCTGAGGCTCCACCCTTAGTCGTTGCCGAGAAGCCGGCCGACGTGAGTAGGGAGGAGCAGGAGTGGGTTGAGAAGTGTCCGGTGCAACCTATGGCGTGTGTTGTCACCAGATCTCTTGCATCCAGGGAGTCACATTCTGGTCAACAGTCTTTAGACAAGCGGAGGAAAGGTACCGAGAAGGGGTTGAAAGTTGATGCGGTTGAGAGTTTAGTATCAACGGACATTCTCGGGGACTCATTATTAGGACCGATTTTAGAGTCTGGAGAAGACCCATTAACTGTTAGTAAGAAGGCAGAGGATGGGCTTAAAAAGACGAAGAGACAGCAACGATACACAGAGAGAGAGTAACGGGAGGCTAAATTCAGTGTAGGAGGGGGGCATGAGTTGTTTCGCAAACACTTAGATAAGCTTGCTCCTTCGGACATTCGTAAATTGCAATTAGAAGACCCGGAGGTTCTTGAATGTGGTACCGGTGCTGTCGAGTTGGAGGAGGACAGTGATGCACAGTCGGGAGATTTTTACAAGTATCCCCTGACCATCATGGAGGTAGCAACAAGGTACCCTGATGCGTACCCTATGAGAAATGGGTCAGCGAAGACGGTGGTCCGAAACTTGCTAGTGTATTTTTCCCGGTATGGTTACCCGCAGGGGATTCAGTCAGACCAAGGATCCAACTTCACTTCTAGCCTCTTTGTTCGAGCAATGCCGCAGCATGGGATTGTTACGGTTGTGTCATCTGCGTATCATCCGGGGAGCCAGGGTGTGTTAGAGCGATGGCACTCAGCCTTGAAATCTATGCTTCGTTGTTGTTGCTTTGAGGATGGGAAGGGTTGGGATCTGGGCCTGCCATATGTTTCATTTGCTGCACGGGAGGTACCTGGGGAAAGTTTGGGATTCAGCCCTAATGAGCTCGTCTTTGGACACCGTGTCAGGGGGCCTCTCCATATGGTTGAAGAAATATGGGAGGGCGCAGAAAAACCTTGTTCTATGCTCAAGTATGTCCTCGACAGTCGAGAACGGATGTTGCGCAGTCTGGAGTTGGCTGGCCGTAATTCGACTAGCTCTCAGGCCCTCATGAAGGACAGGTACGACCTCAAGGTTAAACTCAGGGAGTTTCGCGTGGGTCAGGAGGTGTTGATTCTACTGCCCCTTGTAGGTCATCCCTTATCCACGAAGTACACTGGTCCTTATAGGGTGGTTGAGAGGCTATCGGACATGGATTGCTTGGTAGCCACTCCAGACAGACGGAAGCGCAATCAGTTATGTCACGTTAATCTCATGAAGGAGTATGTGAGGCACCCCCCTGAGCCTCTCACTGTGCCTGTGATGACGTTTAGCAGTCAAGGTGGAGAAGGAGAACGGGACAGTCAAGCTCGGGTGGAGGATAACTGGAAGGATAAGAAAGTCAAATGGGCGCCTGAGTGTGAGAAGGCGTTTAGAGTAGTAAAACACCTGTTGTGCACTCACCCGATCCTCAGGGCCCCTGACTTTAGCCTACCTTTCCAACTAGCAACGGATGCTAGTGGTGTGGGGGCTGGTGCCGTCCTTGTGAAAAAGGACGATGATGGGCTGGAGCATCCTGTTAGTTTCTGCTCGGAGAAGTTCAATTCAGCCCAGGGGAGCTGCTCTGTTGTCGAGAAGGAGCTGCTGGCGGTTGTGCTTGCGCTGGGGCATTTCGAGGTCTATGTTCCAGCCTATGGTCCGGTTGTTGTAGTTTACCCAGATCATCACCCTCTCAAGTTCTTGGACCAGTTTCACAATCGGAATATGAGGCTGACCAGGTGGTCACTAAGGTTATTGGTATATAACCTGGACATACGCCATATTGCCGGTTGTGACAACGTGGTTGCAGATTGTCTTTCAAGGGTATATGATCCTGGGTAGATTGACACACGGGTAGCCTCCTGCTTTAGTTTGAATAGTATTTTGCGCTTGGTGCTTGTTGGTTCGCGGTTGTAGCCCAGCGTATTGGGTCGTAAAGCAGGAGTTGAGCGTTTGGTATAGAAGAAAAAACTAGGCTTGCCCCTATAGTGCAGCCGAAATAAACAAAATTAAAAACATAAAAAAATTAAATAAAAAACTCTTTCTTTGATAGTTGAATTTTTTCAGTATGTTATAGCAGTAATTCTGAGATGCACTCCTCTCAGAATGCTGGGCTAGAGAAGCTCGCTCTTGAGGAGCATAACTACATATGATTTAACCTATTGTGTTGGGGAGGGCTATAATTTTGTAAAATGTTTTGTTGAGAACTGTGCCAGATATTTTACTGCCGCTGGGTGATGGGAAGTAGAGATATAGCATGGGTTCTAACAATCAGATTTTTGTGAGCCTTGGGCCTCTGAGAAAAATCTTGGGGGGGTGTGACGTTAACCACTCCGTTAGAACCGCATGGCTTGTCCTACAGTGACTCGCTAGGATTGCCAGGGCAGTGGATGTGGCTACAGTTGATGTATTATTGTGTGCTTTATTTCATATGAAAGCTCGTGTCATGGGCAGTCCAGAAAGGCTCTTTGTTTTCGCCCATGTCAAGGCTTTATATATTTAATTGCAAAGTATATGTTTTATCATTAAGTAGTAATGATAGGAATTGAGAGAGAGAGAGAGAGAGAGTAGAACAGAGTGAGAGGAGGCGCGTAGTGTTTTGCTATACTCGATGACGTCATAGCTGGCTGGCCTCGTGGGGATTCGTTGAGGGAGTTTTTTACCATGCTTTGTGACGTCATGTTTGGCTGGCTTCTTTAGTATTGGTTGGAGGACTTGTTACCGCTTTTTTCCCACGCGGCTCGAGCTAGTGCTAGTATATATACAGCCCTCTCGCCACTTTCTCCCTCAGATCTGGTTTCTAGAACGCATCCCTCTTTTCCCTTTGATATCTGTCCCCCTCTCCGCACCTGAGAACCTTTTCCTCTGCCTATCTCTCTCATTTTCCATATCTTTCACAACCTTTTATTAACATTATATCCCCTCTGGTTAACTCTGCATAATCAGCTTCATGCTGGCCAGTTGTATTGTGCGTTAAGGTCTGATATAACCCATGTATGTTTGTTGTTAAGATAAGTTGATCACGAAGCATTGGTTGGCATTCATATTGTTTAGTACCGCTTCCTATAATTATTAGTGTTCTGCTGGATTAGATAATGCTAGACTAGGAGTCTGATATTATAAGGTATTGTTTCCTATGAGTGCTGGCTTTAGTTAAAAGCTGCACGACATACCTGAGAACTGGAGTTGATTGAGTAAATTCTAGTCTGTGTGCCATTGAGAGTAGAGCATGCACGAATGAGGGCTTTTTGCCTATACCATTCTGCACTGTTCTAGGCTCGGTTGTTTGTCTTTGAGGTACGCCAGGAGAACGCTTAATACTTCGGTATTAAGGTTTCTCAAGAGAGCTACCCTTCCCTATAACGTAATATTTGACGCACAGACTTGAGATTTGCACTAGGCTATGCGGCATGCCATGCGCACCAGCATCTCGTATCATTGACTCTAGCTAGACTTTATCAGACATAGTAGACATTAAGCATATTAAACCAATTACTCTTTTTATGCATACCCGTTTATGATTACACAAGCATTTCGCAGCCTAGTTTGATGTATTGAGACACAAACGACTTAGGCTCTTTTTGTTGATAGGAATACTGCATTGTCGTGGCGATTATTATTAGTGTTGTAGAGTTTAGGATATTCTTGGCTCCGACTGCATTATATCTCCTGCCTTTTGTGTGCATAGCCTGCATGAGCATTGTTCCGCTGCCGGCCTTTTTGGGTTCCATTTCCGATTCGAGCATCTTGATAGCATCTAACATTTAACACTAGATTAGCGGGCTAGCGGTTTATTTATATGTACCGCCCAGCAGGGTGTTTTTAGCCAAAATAGGGCTGTTTACGTGATCATTTTCATACCTAAATAAGACCCAGAGCGTAAAACAAGTATCTATCCCTGAAAGGGCATAAACAGAGCTTTCCAATGACACAACGATCCTTTTATGATGGTTAGTTTTCTTGCAACAACCGCGCAACGCGAGTGCAAAAAGCATGTAATTCGGCACTTTCCCCATACAATTCCGTATATAGCGAGTGAGAGAGGGAGGGAGGAGGTGGGATTCGTGTCAGTAGGTTCGCCGCGGTGGTCTGGAGCAGTCATACGCTCGCTACTCTCCTGCCACCACTTGTCTCTCTCTCTCAGCAACATTACGTGCTGAAATTGCCACACGACCTATGTCGAGCGCCGCCAGATAGTCCAGATTTATTATACTCGACTTATGTTGCGCGCCGCTAATTATGGGTTAAAGAAGATTCCTTGTTGGAGTTGAAGGACTTTAGTGCACTTTCTTTCATGCAGGCGTGCCTGACATTTATTGATTAAAGTAACGTAAGCTGTAACTTCTCTTACCACCTTACTTTGCATACCATAACCAAGCACCTTCGGTTATAGGTAGTAATAGGCTGTTTTCACATAACATTAAGCCTAGAGTAGACGCACATTTATTGAGTTTAATAACCTATTATTGCATATAGAACTCTGTAGAGTATTTGTGTTCTTTGTTCACTGGGAATATACATCAGAGGTTGGATCTAGCGCTTTCCGTTGTAGCATTTATGCCATTACTAGTCCAATGAATAAGAGCCCTGATATATTTAAACCTCAGTCGTAACACTATCTAGCAGGCAGATGTGCCCATGTAAGATATGCTGGCCAGTCATCGGACATCGGAAATTTCACAAACGGAGTCCCTCAGGGATCTATCTTGTCACCAACTCTTTTCAATCTATACATGCACGACCTAAACATACCTCACATACCCCAGATACACACAGCCTCTTATGCAGACGACATAACACTCACATACACAGCCGCATAACTCATCCAACCGTACCTCAACACACTAAACAACTGTCAATTATGTACGATTAAGTACGACAGGTTGGGTAAGAGGTATCCTCACCAGGATTTGAACCCACTCACACGGTGCCCGACTCTCCCAAATATACCTGGAGTGAGTGGGTTCGAATCCTAGTGAGGATACCTCTTACACTACAAAACTGGTTCACCGCAGACTCAAATTAGCCCCAGCCAAATCTACAGCGACCCATCTCACAAACTGGACAGTAGAACAGTCACATCCCTCGCCTCACCTTAAACAACATCCCTATAACACCCACACCCACACCCAAAATCCTTGATGTAACATACAATACAGCAATGTCATTTAAACAACATATTACAAATATCAAAAACAAACTGACACCAAGACTTAACGCCCTCAAGTCACTTGCCCGCACAACATTTGGACATAATTATAATGTAAAACTTGCAAAATAAACAAACCAAAACTGGGACAAAGAAACTACCACCACAGTATACAAACAATATATACGTTCAGTGATGGAATATGCTAGCCCTGATTGGGCCTCTAACCTCTCTGACCCACATCACAACACCCTACAGACCATACAGAACAAAGCCCTCAAAATAATCATTGGCTGCACAGCTACCACATCAACATACCACCTACACCAGGAAACCAAAGTCCTCAAAATCAACTTGATATGAGAGGCACACAATTCCTCGCCACAGCCTCCACAAACTAACACCACCCACTACACTACATGGCAGAACATCCATACACACCAAGAAATATCAAAACAACACCTAGAACTCGTTATCATACATAAATAGTGTCTTCACTCCCCCCTTGCCCACCCCAACCCAGCCTCCAGAAGCATATCCATTCTCAAATCACCCACCGATCCATTCAGTCACTCAAAGACAACATTCAGCTGCATGCACAGCCCCCTGAAGTCCATCCCTCAGAAACCCTCCTTTCCTGTGAGGACAGAGTCCACCTGGCTAGACTGCGATGTGGGCACCATCCAGCCCTTCTGAGTTATCAGAAAAGGCTGGATGACTCCGTCCAGGACACCTGTCCAGGTTGTAATACAACATCGCACACTATCATACACATTATGGAAGACTGTATAACACACAATCACTTACACCAGAGACACCAGCTGACTCGAGAGGAAGCGGTCCACAGGCTCCAGCTGATTTCTACTTACATGGTTGCAGGCGGGAGTGAGCTATAATCTATCTCTTATTCATATGTAAAGGGGACTCCAGGGATTAGGATGATGATAAAAAACAAGTAAACTTCGGCTGGCAAGTGGGAAATTAGTGACTAATACTAGAGGGTGTGAGTGAATCATCGGAAGAGACCGCACAATATTGTTGTTTTCGGCGCGGGAAGTTCTCGGCTCAGTATGGTGGGTAAAAGTATATGTCCTATGTAAGTGTATTACCCAGCACAAGAGGCAAGATATTTGGTTCCAACTTCAAGAGGAAATAGGTGGGGAAGATGGTGAATGAAGGTGACGAGGGGGCTGAGGGGGGGAGGGGTGATAAAGGCAGGAGTGACGAATCGGAGGGAGAGCCAGATTTTCCCGGTTTCATGACAACATGGACGACTGAGGACACTGGAAAATTTTGCTACATGCTGTTGAACAAAATCAAGAACTTGGAGGACCGAGTGACCGGCTTGGAGATAGTTAAGAAGGAAATTGTTACAGAGAATGGTGAGTTGAAGAACAGGTTGGAGTTAGTGGAGAGAGAAAAGGCAGTGATAATGACTAGGCTAGACACCAGTATCTCTGAAGGTAAATATGCTTGGGGCATGACTAGAGACCAAGTGGTAAAAGATTTAGACAGTGTAAGGAAGGCACACAGTGACGAATTCAGGAAGATATTGGATGAACAGAAACAGCAAGATGTTAGGATAAAGGACCAGGTAAAAAGTATGGTTAAGCAAAGCATCCACGAAAACTCTCAGGCCATCCAGGAAGAAAGTCGTAGGGCTAACTGCCTCATAATATCAGGGGTGGAAGAAAAGGAGGAACTAGACTGGACAAAACGAAAAGAGAAGGATGAAGGTCGCATCAACAAGATTCTGGAATCTATTAAAGATGAGGAGGACACCTGGAAGGAGGAAATATCAGACATGTTTAGGCTGGGAAAATATACAAAGGAATACAATAGACTGGTAAAAATCTAATTTAAGTCAAGAAGGACATGTGATGAAATCATGGCAGTAGCAGCTAGGCTAAAAGGGTTAGAGGGTAAGGACAAAATCTACATCAGGCGAGACTTACCAGAAGAAGAGAGAAAGAAGGAGGCTGAACTAAGGAAAACCGCCAAGGAGGAAAATAGCAAGAGGACAGAACAAGAAAAGAATAAGTTTTTTTACGGAGTAAGAAAGGGGAAGATTATGAAACTTTTGGTAAAAAGAAACTAAAAGAAAAAGAGGATAGGGAACAGACCGCCGCAGATAAGGCGCTTGGAGCAGGTAATGGGGGACTAGAAAGTATAAGGATTCTATATAGCAATGTCGATGGGCTAATCTCTAAGAAACTAGAACTAACAGACTTACTCAATACTAAGAAACCAGAATTAGTATGTCTCACTGAGACAAAACTAAGAGAGGACCTTGATATAAATCTGCTAGGATGGTCTGAATACAGGATTTGGAGGAGGAACAGAACATTTCGACATGGAGGTGGAGTGTGCATCCTTACTAGGAAAGATTTGATTGTGTCTGAGATAAAACTAGAAACTTTAACAGCAGAAGTTTTAGCACTAGAAATTGGTGGAAACGAAAAAAAAGTGGTGATAGTAGCGTATGTACCTCCCAAGACGAAGACATGGGGTAAGGAGGAGCATAGCCTAATGCGTAAGGAAACAATTAGTGTGCTAGGAAATATCTTGGCTGCAAAGGATGAAATAGTCATGTGTGGGGACTTTAACTGCAAGGAAGTGAATTGGGAAGATCTTGAAGCCGGAACAGGGGAGGAAAGTTGGGGCTATGAATTTTTAAGTATGGCCATGGAAAATTCTATATATGGCATTGAAGGAGCAGCTGAAGGAATACGAAGGACGTTTCACGGAAGTAAAGGAGTCGACTGCATGGACGGTGGTAGGTAAACAAAAAGTCAAGGATTTGGAGGATATTATGAAAGAGCAAAAGGAAGAAATGAATATGACCAAAAAAAGTTTTGAGAGTGCAGTTGTAGGGGTCATGAAGAACAAGGAGAGTGTCGTGAGGGAGGCCATGGACAGGGATAGGGGTGTAATCTTGTATGGAGATATAGAGACTCATATGAATGATAATGGAGTGAGAAAAGTGACGGATATGGAGACAGTGAAGGAGGTCTTGAAAGGTGTGGATGAGGACGAATATGGATGGGAAGGGCAGGTGGAGGAGGTCAGTAGGATAGGTAGATATAAAAGGGGAGAGATGAGACCTATAAGGGTACAGTTTAAAACTAGGGTAGTGGCGGAGACTGTGACAAATTTTAGTTGGAGGCTAAATACAAATGATAAACTAAAACACATAAGACTAAAGAAGGATTTGAGTATAGAACAAAGGACAAAAATTAAGGAATTACAAGAAAAGGCTGATGAAAATAATGGGAAGTTGGATGAGGAGGATAAGAGACATTTTTACTGGAGAGTGAGGGACAGAAAAGTGAGGAAGTGGTTTATAAGAGTAGAAGGGAGGGGGAGATCAGCGAGGGGAGAGAATGTGATGGGAGTTGTGACGGAGGAGGAGAACGGGGTGGAGGTGTCACAGCGAGAGACAGGAGACAAAGAGGCAGACCCAGTAGTGCTAACAGGGGTATAGGGTACGGACTGGAGGAGCGGGATGGTGTAATTGCTGAAGGAATGGTAGATGGATTAAGGATTATGTTTAGTAATGTGGATGTGTTTACCCAGGACAAGAAAAGAGAACTGATATGTAGGTTGCAGGATGAAGAGGAAAAACCTGATGTCATAGCCCTACAGGAAGTAAGACCAAAAAATTTTAGAATTGAAAGGGAACTGGTGGAATATAGTTTGGAGGGTTTTGAGTTATATGAGAGAAATGCTATTAGAGCAGAGGTTGGAAGAGGACTGTTTATTTATGTAAGAAAAGAGCTCAAGGTTAATGAGATGGATATGAGACAGCAGTATTGTGAGTATTTGTGTATTGAAGTAAAATGTGTAAGAGGATCAATTCTAATTGCCTCTATATATAGAAGCCCAAATAATAGCAGGGAGAGGATGATAACCTACTGAAAGCAATGGAGGAGATAGATAATAGAGAGAACAAATATAAAATTTTGATTGGAGATTTCAATTTGCCAAGGATCAACTGGGCAAATTGTACTACTCCAGCGGGACAGGGTAGCCTGGAAAATAAGTTTATAGAGAAAGTGAGAGATTGTTTTTTAACGCAACATATTGTAGAGATGACAAGATATAGAGATGGGACACAGGGGAATGTACTTGATTTGATTTTTAGCAATGAAGAGGATATAGTGGAACATGTTAATGTGGATAGCCCTATAGGTCGTAGTGACCATGCCTGTATAAGCTTTAGTTGTAACATTAAATCAGAGAGGGATAATAGAAGCAATAGAAAAATATAAATGTATGATAGAGCAGATTATGAGCTGCTGAGACGGTGTTTGGACATTGACTGGGGGGAATACTTGAACGGTGAAGACGCTGAAGGAATGTGGAGGAAAATTAGAGCCAAACTGGAGAATGCTGTATCCAAAAGTGTACCAGTAAGGGAATATAAGGATAAAACAAAATTGAGGAAAAGAACTAACCCAGAATTGCCAATGAAAAGAAAGCTTTGGATATTGATTAGAAGAAAGAAACGATTGTGGGAAAGATTAAAATTGTTAAAAAAGAACAGGGGGTCTAGTATAGAAGCTAAAGAAGTGGATCTGGAACACAGACAAATAAACAATAAAATAAGGTCTGAAACAAGGAGGGGGGTGAAAGAGAGGGAGAGAGAGATAGCTAGAAATGTGAAGGATAATCCAAAAATATTCTGGAAGTACATTCAGGAAAAGTTAACAAGAAGAGTAGGGATCCCAGAGCTGGTAGGGGGTTGGATGATGGGAGTAGAGCGGAGACTGATAAGGAGAAAGCAGAGGTGCTGGGGAAATACTTTGGGGGGGTACTAACAGTGGAGTCGGAGGATGCAGTGCCTACTATTCCCATCAAACAGGCACCGGCACTAGAACTAATAGAGTTTTCCCATGCTAGAATAAGAAGGGCTATAGAAAAAATGAACAGAAGTAAGTCACCGGGACCGAATGGGATACACCCAAGAATCATAAAGGAAGGAGGGGAGATGTTAGTAGAGCCATTGAAAATGTTATTTGAGGTATCGTTTAATACAGGACAAATCCCGATGGACTGGAGAGAGGCGAACATAACAGCTATATTTAAGAAGGGAAAGAGAAATGACCCAGGGAATTATAGACCAGTCAGTTTGACAAGTGTTGTGTGTAAACTAATGGAAACGGTAATTAGAGAAGGAATAATGGATCATATGAAGTCAAACCAACTTTTCAGTGGGAGACAGTTCGGATTCTTGCCGGGGAGGTCGACGGTACTACAGCTAATTAAGGTGGTAGATGATTGGATGCAAATTCTAGAAGATGGTGATGTAATAGACGTGGTATATTGCGATTTTATGAAGGCCTTCGATAAGGTCCCACATAAAAGGTTAATAGAGAAAGTTAGAAGCTATAATATAGGGGAGAAATGTGTGAAATGGATAGAAGCCTTCCTGAAAGATCGGAGACAGAGGGTACTGGTGAATGGAATAGGCTCGGGGTGGAGGGAAATTACAAGTGGGGTACCTCAGGGATCTGTGTTGGGACCACTGCTGTTCGTTATATTTATCAATGACTTGCCTGAAGTTATAACTAATGGAAGTGAGGTATACCTGTATGCGGATGACACTAAACTGTATAGAAGAGTGAGGAGTAAGGAAGATATGGGTTTGCTTCAAGGAGATGTGGAGGGCATGAAGGGATGGTCTGAGCATTGGTTAATGCCTTTTCATCCAAAAAAATGCAAGTACATGCGGATTGGGACCAGCAAGATAGACAAGGTAGGATACAGTATGTATGAAGCGATGGAGGAAGTGAGTGCAGAAAAGGATATAGGAGTAGTGATAGACAATAAGTTAAATTTTTCAGAACATTTAGCGGAAAAGATAAACAAAGCCAATAGAATTGTAGGGCTGATAAGGAGGACATTTGTGTCACTTGACGAAGAAATCTTCAGGAATCTCTATACAGCGCTGGTTAGGCCGCACCTGGAATATGCGAACCAGGTGTGGGCTCCATATATGGTAAAGGATAGAGAAGCAGTGGAGAAAGTGCAGAGGAGAGCTAGCAAGCTGATACCAACGTTGAAGAACGCGGGCTATGAGCAGAGGTTGAGGACACTGGGGCTTCCGACACTGGTATATAGGAGAAAGAGAGGGAATATGATAGAGACTTTTAAGATAGTGTCAGGAAAGTACGATGAGGATGTGTGTGAAGGTATCTTCTTGATGCGGGAGGGAACAAGAACGAGAGGACACTCTAAGAAAATGTACAAAGAAAGAAATAGGCTTGAGAAGGCAAAGAACTCATTTTGTGATAGAGTGGTAAATGAGTGGAACGCACTGCCCCAGTATGTAGTCGATTCCGAATCAATAAGGGAGTTTGAAAGTAATCTTGATAAAGCATGGGGAAGACAAGATTTGAAGTTTGATTATAAAACAAAAATACAGAATAGTAAAAATGTTGCGTCTTCTACCGCCGCCGCCAACACCGTGAACGACCGCAGCAGTGCAAGTACTGGTACTGAGCTGGATACACAGGCATAGTTTGCCTTTTTCCAGAGGATCTACTGTAAGAAACTGTAAGAATATACCAACATGTAAAAGAGTCAACAAGAGTAAGGGGAAGTGATCAACCAGTTAGATTGGACCTTCTATTCACAAGAAGGGAGGAGGAGGTTCAAAGTATTCAGTACCTATGCCCACTAGGAAAAAGCGACCATGCAGTTCTAGACATAGACTTACTATTGAAGTATAATCTACCCAAGGAAAGGGAAAATCACAAGGAAAATAACTGGATGTATTCCAGAACCGATTTCGAAGGACTACAGGATTTTTTCAAGTCACAAAATTGGGATCAGGTGTTATCTGAAAGTGAGGTAGACAAAAACTCAAGGCATTCATGGAGATCTATGATACTGGTATAAAAACTTTTGTCTCAAAGTACATTAATAAAAGGAAAAAAGGAAATCGCAAAGTATGGTTTAACCGCGAATGTAGGCAAGCACAGGAAGCAAAAAACAAAGCCTGGAAAAAGATGAGAAACTGGGATTCGGAAGATAACAGGCATAAGTATAAAGAGGAGAGAAACAAATACACAGAAATGAGGAGGAGGTCAGAGGCAAACCATGAGAAAGGGATAGTGGAGAACTATGAAAAGAATCCAAAAATGTTTTTCAAGTTTGTAAACGGCAAAAGGAAGATAAAAGCCACGATCGTAAAGATTAAAAGTGGAAACAGAATCATAGAAGAGGATACAGAGATTGCGGAAGAACTAAATAGAAATTTTGCATCAGTATTTACAAAAGAAGGAGAATTCTTTGCACCAGAAACCAATGAGATAGGTACAGAGGAAATGCCGGAAGTCACATTTAACAGACCAGAGCTCATAGACAAAATGAGTAAGGTGGATCCAAACAAAGCCGGCGGACCGGACGGAGTATCAGGCTGTATTATTAAAGAAAATGCCAAGGAACTGAGTATACCGTTATATGATATAATGACTAAATCATTGGACACAGGGGTGGTACCTACAGAATGGAAAAGAGCAAACATTATTCCTATATTTAAGGGAGGAAGCAGAGATAAACATGCACTGAACTATAGACCTGTATCACTATTGAGCATCCTCATGAAGATTCTGGAAGGATTAATAAGGGACAAATGGGTGAACTACCTGGAATCCAAAAGATTAATTACTGACCGACAATTTGGATTCAGAGGAGGCAGATCATGTGTAAGCAACTTGTTGAGTTTTTACTCTAGAGTAATAGACACAGTGGACCAGAGGGAAGGATGGGTAGACTGTGCCTACCTAGACTTTAAAAAGGCATTTGACAAAGTTCCACACAAGAGATTGCTGTGGAAATTAAAACATGAGGGAAAAGTAGGAGACAAACTGCTGAAATGGATGGAGAGCTACCTTAGCGGAAGACAGATGAGAACAACAGTAAGGGGGAAATCGTCAAACTGGACTCAAATTACGAGTGGAGTACCACAAGGATCTGTCCTAGCCCCAATCATGTTTCTAATATTTGTAAATGACTTACCTGAGGGACTAACAAGCTACATGAGCATGTTTGCGGACGATGCTAAGCTGCTTAAAACGATCAGAACCCAGGAGGATTGCCTTGAGCTCCAAGCAGATTTGCAAAAGATCCATGAATGGAGCATCAAATGGAATATGGAGTTCAATGCAGGGAAATGTAAGACTCTAGAAATGGGTAAAAGCAAGTACAGACCTAGAAAAGAGTATAAACTAGGAAACGAAGTGATTCCCAAAGCATAAAAAGAAAAAGACTTGGGGATAGAATTTAAGGATAACATGTCTCCAGAAAGCCACGTAAATAAGATAGTGAGAGAATCACTAGCACTATTGGCAAATATCAGGATGTCTTTCAATTATCTTAATGAAAACACCATGAAACAAATAATAATAAGACCCAGGATGGAATATGCATCTGTAGTGTGGTCCCCTCACTTGAAGAAACATATCCACAAAATTGAGAGGGTACAGAGAGAAGCTACGAGGATGATCCCAGGTTTGGAAAATTTGGAGTACCAAGAGAGGCTCGAGAGATTGAATCTACCTACACTGGAACAGAGAAGGAAACGAGGACAGCAAATTCAGATATATAAATGTGTTAGAGGTATTGACAAAATCGACCAAGAAAACTTCATAGAGAGGGATGGAGGTGAGAGGACAAGAGGTCACAGCTACAAACTAAAAGTGCTAAATAGTAAATCTGATCTGAAAAGTAAAAGATTTCCTACCAACTCGATTAGTGGGTGGAACAAATTGCCAGCCGAAGTAGTGTCTGCACCATCAGTGCATAGTTTCAAAGCACGGTATGACAAACATATCTTAGGAGGCGGGAATTAACGAGCATGCTCACTCCCGCAAATACAACTAGTGTAAGTACCAACAACACAACACACACTCCTTGAGAACTTAGTGGGAAAACCCGGTCTCGGCCGTGGCCTTCCTTAGGAGCTCGGGGCTGTTCGGCCAGGCAGCCTAGGGAATGACTACTACCACTACTACTACTACTACTACTACTACTACTACCTAATATGCAAAATCCCAGAAGAGGGCCTACTATGAACAGTATAGATTATAAATCCCATAAAAGGGCCTACTATGAACAATATAATATATCCTGTACACTTGTACAGTAATTAAAAAAATAAACAAAACAAATAATTAAGTCAACTAACTGCAGGTCCACTGGTATCAATGATCTGTACACAGGGTAGAGTGTTGTTATCTGCTTGCTGCCGGTATTCCACCACCTTCACCATCATCGGTCGCCAGTGGGCAGCATAGGTTAATTCCTCAAAGGCATCTGCTGCCTCATCTCCTTCTGCACTCCTAATATCATAAAAAAGTATTAGTAAAGGAATGAAACACTGTAATTGAATTACAGTACAACAGTATAAAAGAATATACCTACATTACCATTTTCACTGTATTACTTCTAGGGGGTTTCTACTTATTGATAAATTAGCCATACGGCCCGGGGAGCCGGTATATATGAAGGGTCATTATAATGCCTGAATGTGAGGTGGGCGGGCATTGTGGTGTGCTCTGCTGAGTGTCTCCCTGCTGAGACCGGAACCTCTCTGGGAGGTCTGGGGCCGGGGAAATGCTGGAGGCCCCTAGTGATCCTTGATCTCTGGGTCTTCTCCTGAATGACCTAGATGTACTGTAAGTTAATTTATATTTTGTTATTTATGTTGTGTTGTGTTGTCCCTGTTCAGACTCTGTCTCGAGTTGGCCACCCCCAGCTATGGGGTATGTGCCTTTGTATATACAGTACATACTGTACATACATTGTTGTGGCAAGACTTTGTTGTAGTGTGCTGCAGTAAAGACTGTAGCCACCGTGTTATGATTGCTGTGCACTGTGTGCAGTACTGTGATTGTACCATGGAAGCCACATTCACTGTGGACGGTTGCGGTCTTTAAACCCGTATATATATGTATGTATACATTGTCATATCATTCATATTTTCCCCAAAAACACAGTAATTGAGACCCCCCCCCCCCCCCCTTTTACACCTTCTGATCTTCCTCTAGCTTCCCATCCATCTCTCGTTATCTAAGTGGGTGATTAGTGCTAGTGCTCTCCTGAGGTATGCATTATCCGGATCTGGCTATTTATCAGGGGTTCTCTCCGTCAATGACGTGAGAGCCTATATGTAGTATATGGCCTCTACCGGGTCTCTAAGAGCCCGTTTTGACTTCCCAACTGTTGGTCGAGAATCATAACACTCCTAGAGGGTAACTTTTAATAGTTCCTAAAGAACGTCATTGCTGCGGAAGCCACTAGAAAAAAAGAAGAAAACAAATCAGTTTGAACACCGCGCCAGTTTTGCTATCCGTTCACCATTTTGTCCTCGCAGCTTCTCATACGCAGTTGCCAAGAATCGCCATCCTGCGATCTTCTTCCTCTCTCGGCCGACACCAAGCGACTGGACGTGTGCCCCCCTTCTCTCCCTCCTGATTCCTCTGCATGTGTCCCTAGTGAGTCAATGTTGCATATTTATAGTGCTCATGCGAACTATGAATATGTTTTACCATATCTTTATGCCCATAGTGCTCGAGGATGTGGGGACACCACACTAGTATCAGCCGTGCTTTTAGGATCCCACACCATCTTTTTTGTGATTTCTCATTCTCTATTTTAGAATGGTATTAATCCAGTTTTCAGCTTATGTTTTAGTATTTCGACATGATTTATGAATTTAGATTTTAGGCAAGTGCTTTTGATTAGGTTTAGGCTACGAATTAAGGATGTACCGATGTATCGGTATCGGTGGTATCGGCCTGTTTTAGGGGTATCGGTGAAATATTGGCCGATACAGTTTCTTAGTTTCTTACAGTAGATCCTCTGGAAAAAGGCAAACTAGGCCTGTGTATCCAGCTCAGTGCCAGTACTTGCTCTACTGCGGTCGTTCATGGTGTTGGCTGCGGCGGAAGCAGACGCAAATTTTTTACTATTCTGTATTTTTGCTTTATAATCAAACTTCAAATCTTGTCTTCCCCATGCTTTATCAAGATTACTTTCAAACTTCCTTATTGATTCGGAATCGACTACATACTGGGGCAGTGCGTTCCACTCATTTACCACTCTATCACAAAATTAATTCTTTGCCTTTTCAAGCCTATTTCTTTCTTTGTAAATTTTCTTTAAACTAAATTTATTTACGCTCTGTATTTTCCCTTCCTATTTCTTTCTTTGTAAATTTTCTTTAAACTGTATTTACGCTCTGTATTTTCCCTCTTTTTAAATTTGTTGATCAATCCTTTACCTGTTTAGGGACTTCAGCCACTTCAGGATTGGCTATTGACTGACTTAACCCTTCTCGCCCGAGCAGCATTTTAAAATTACACCCCTTGCGAAGGGCAGGAGCCCGGGTGTCCCCTTGAAATCCGTAAGCTTGAAAGCCTATTAAGCGTGTTTTGAAAGTCGTGCGTCCGACGTATGTAAACAAAGCCTGTCTTTGCGACACCGCACCTCCGAAAACAAGAAAAGTCGGAGCTTGTTATTGTGTTGTCTGCTAGAACAGATTTAGTGTTCAAAAGTGTCTGATATTGCTAACATTACATCGAAACTCTCTCATCACAACTGAACCAGTTGACCTAGAGAGCTCTACTCAACACCAGTCTACAGATACGAAACACACCTACGTTTAGAGATACGTGGGAATTCTCTAGCAGTTAACATAACAAAGATATGAGTAGCCTATTAACCCATCAGACCCGGCTATGTATTCCATACCGAAACCCGGGGGTTTTGGCCGAAAAACTTCTACGCCTAGGCTACCGTATCTTTGTTATTTTGACTTCTTCCACATTCCCGCGCATCCCCAAGCGTAGATGTGTTTCATACCTGTAGAATGGCGTTGAGTAGAGCTCTCTAAGTCAACTGGTTCAGTTGTGATGACGATTTCCGTGGAGATAACTTTGTGGCGATATCAGCCACTTTACACTACTTTTCACCACTTAACAATAACATACAGGCACACACGAACAAGGACGCCTCTCCTTCTTGTGGTCGGAGATGCGCGGCGTCGGTCCAACCGGCTGTTGTTTACATGCGTCGGACGGACGCCTCGCACACCAAGCTTACAGGCTTTCAAGCTGCCGGAGCCTGAGAGCCCTTCCGGGTTCCGCGGGGGTGTTTTTTATGGATGCCTCAGAGCCCAACCGGGTCTGAGGGGTTAAAGACGTTTTTCGGCCAGATCGCCCGGATCTCAATACTGTCCTTAGGAGCGCGAGCCCGGGCGGGAAGGGTTAAGGGGACCGGCCGCTTTTTAGGCTTAAAAAGCTCGAAATCCTGAAAATACCATTAGGTGTAAAAATGTGTTTATTCAACATCCCTTCATAAGTCAGTGAAATGTAATTAGTGAAAACCCATTGGATTATTTTTATTTTGTTATGTTTTCCAAACTTTTCCTGTATTTCTAAAAACGTTATACTGTATAGCGAACTTTGAAATTGACAGGCTCAGTAACTACTGGTTGTATGAGGATCGTACATATATAAATGGAAAAAGCGTAAAATACTCTACAACCTCCCAAAAGCTGTATCTTCTACGCTGCCGTGTTCCTGCGTAAAATATTGTAAACCAAAAAAAAAAAGTTTAAATTTTTCACCCAATTACCTTAAGACTTTCACATGTTTTTCTCAACACCTGTTTTGTCGCACTTTGGGATCAAATAATTAATGTATTATTGGGCCTCTAGGAATGTTTTACATACCATTGGAAAGCGTGTGAAATGCTCTATAAAGCTCTTGACGCCTTTTTTTGAATTTGAGACACAGCCCCTTGGCATATGTAGTCTAACCACCGAGTACAAAATCATCACCTAATTTCCGAGTCACCTAATTCCGCAATTAGATAAAAAAAAAAAAAATGGATCAAAAGAGTTGTAAAACCACCTGTCCTGAGTTGTCTGATCCCTCTGAAAATATTGTACAGTGCTTGGGTTTCGAATTATTCGACTTCCGAATTTGTTTAATGTTTGAGCTAATTTCCACCCTAATTCAGAAACTAATTGACCTAGAATAAAAAACAATTAACTAAAAATCCTTGTTACATCATCCTCTATACGTGTGCGAAATCTCATTGAAATCGGACGAAGTTCAGTGACACCCCCTATTAAAAAGCGGCCGGTACCCGAAGTTCATGTCATGGCTGTCATTGAGGTTAAGATTTAAGATATACGATTATGAGACTAATTTTATGAGAAGCAAGGGTCGACGAGGTCTCGAGAGTTGATGGGGTTGTCAGAACAGATCTTTGCTCTGGCCGAATCGCTGGGCATTCATCTACATGCATCTTACCTCCCGGGGATAGCGAACATCTGGGCGGACGCCTTGTCTCGGAGACAGAGCACCCTAGTAGAATGGGCTCTCAAGCAAACCGTCTTCGACAAGATGATTGCAGAGCCATACCGTCCACAAGTGGATCTCTTTGCGTCCGAGGGGAATCACAGACTACCTCTCTATCTGACCCGCCGGGCAAGAACTCCGGCGGGGGGTCCAGACGCTTTACTGGAGGACTGGAACAGGTGGAATTCAATCTATCTTTAGGTGAGTACAAGAAGGAGAGGCGTCGCTTGTTCTTGTGTGGCTGTGCGTTATTGTTTAGTATTGAAAAGTGGCTGATATCGCCACAAAGTTCTCTCCATGGAAATCGTCATCACAACTGAACCAGTTGACTTAGAGAGCTCTACTCAATGCCATTCTACAGGTACGAAACACATCTACGCTTGGGGATGCGCGGGAATGCAGAAACAGTCAAAATAACAAAGATACGGTAGCCTAGGCCTAGACGTTTTTCGGCCAAAACCCCCGGATTTCGGGGAATATTTATAGAATGCATAGCCGGTCCCAGAGGGTTAAGGCTTTGGCGACAGGTAACAGAGTGTCAGAGCTGGCGGCGATGAGCAACGAGCCAAATTGTCTCAGGTTTGGGAGACTGCACGAACATGTGCAGATCGCGCCATCTCCCACATTTATTGCCAAAAAACTAACATTGTGATCATGTTTTCTCAGAATTCTTAGTCCCGGCGCTTAAACGTGGACATACGCATCACATTTTATGCCCGGTACAAGCTTTAGTTAAGTTTATGAGGATTGCACAACCTCTACAACCAGGCTTCCTACGGGTTAACCAGACAGGTACAAAGGAGTACAAAGGAAATCAAGCAACAACAGATCTAGTGACCCTTCTAGGTTGCTTGTCCTCCAAAACACTGAGGATCAAGTGTCCAAACAGTGGTTTAGAGTGGGTAAGGGAACATTGGAAAGGGAATTACTGCCCTGGAACTAATGTCCGTGGCAGGATTAGGAAGTTAGTAGGGGAGAGATGGGTTAGTAACTGAGGGGGGGATAAAATAGTTATTCATTTACAAACGCAGTCAGTCGCGGGTTTGAAGCGAGATATTTGTCTAGGCGGAGTTTAAATGAACCAACGGTGGTGCAGTCTATAACGTTTCGGGGAAGCCCATTCCACAAGTTGACAACTCGATTGAAGAAGAAATTCTTAGATTCGTGTGAGTTAAAAGATTTACCAATAATTTTGCAACCGTTTCCCCGCGTGTAATTAGATTGGTCGATAGTGAAGTACTTACTACAGTTCATATTGTCGATGCCTTTGATGATTTTGAACACTTGAATTAAGTCACCTCTTAATCTGCGCTGGGTTAAAGGAAATAGATTTAATTCTCTAAGACGCTCTTCGTATGGTTTGTTCTTTAGGCTAGGTATCATTTTGGTAACTCTACGTTGAACTCGTTCTAGCTTGTTTATATCTTTTTGGTAATAAGGTACACGCGTAACAAGAAGGAAATTAGCTTCTTTACTCGTAGATGTAACCCTCTCACCACGGAAGGGCTCTTGAACGCCCATAAAAAAGCATATAACAGGTACCCGGAAGGCCTCTTGAACGCCCAGTGGTTGAAAGCCTGTGAGCTTCGTGTGCGAGGCGTCGGTCCGACGCATGTAAACAACAGCCAGCTGGACCGACGCCCCGCATCTCCGGCCACAAGAAGGAGAGCGTCGCTTGTTCATGTGTGCCTGTATGTTGTTAAGTATCGAAAAGTGGTGTAAAGTGGCTGTTTTGGCCATAAAGTTATCTCCAATGAAATCATCATCACAGCTCAACCAGTTGACTTAGAGAGCTCTACTTAATGCCATTCTACAGGTAAATAACACAGCTACGCTTGGGGATGCGCGGGAATGCGGGAAGCAGTCTGATTAACGAATATATGGTAGCCTAGCCTAGACGTTTTTCGGCCAAAACACCCGGGTTTCGAGGAATATATATATAATACATAGCCGGGGCTGGAGGGTTAAGGAAAGTAATCCCGGCGTGGTAGGCAGAGCCCACGATATTAGAAAGTGGGCTGTCTCCCTCCGGTTTATGCAAACATTTTCCATTAACGACATAGCCGACACTCAGTTGTGGGCGTCTAATCACACATTCCTTACGCGATACCTATCGGTCGCTCTGGACAAACCAAAGCGGACCTGTATAGCATTACGGCGACGGGTCTATCAGTCCATGTGCTAATTGTTTTAAGTTTATTATTCAGGCGAAAAAGGGGGGGGGGGATGTGCAAAATAGCCCTAAGACCCACTAGAACCCTTCCGCCGGAGATTGTGATAAATCACGAGCTGTGATATGAATAGAACTGGTTATACAGTTTAATCAAATTTTATTTTTATTTTAAGAAATCTATCTTAGTTGTTGTTGTTGTTCCCTAAGCTGCCTGGCCGAACAGCCCCGAGTCCCTGAGAAAGGCCATGGCCACGATCGGGCTTTCCCACAGAGCTCTCATTGAGTGTAGATTGTGTTGTTGGCGTAAGTGGTTGTGTGAAATGCGTCTTCTATGATGTGTTTAATGGTATGGGGTGCTGTGTTACATCCCGGGCAGGCGTCGACAACGGAGTCATCCAGTCTCTTCTGATAGCTCAGGAGAGCTGGATGGTGTCCGCATCTCAGCCTGGCCAGGTGGACTCTGTCCTCGCGAGGAAGGGAGGATTCGGAAGGATGGATTTCGGGAGGTCGTGCATGCAGCTGCGTGTTGTCTGTGAGTGAGTGGATGGATCGGTGAGAGATATGAGTATGGATGTGCTTTTGGAAGTTGGTTCAGGGTGGGCAGGGAGGGAGAGAGGACAATAATTGTGTGTGATACCGTGTGCTGGGTGTTGTTTTGATATTTCTTGGTGTCTGTGGGTGTGTTGCCATGTAGTTTAGTGGGTGGTCTTGGTTCGTGGAGGCTGCTGCCAGGAATTGAGTGCCTCTCATGTCCAGATGGTGTTTGACTTTGAGGATTTTGGTTTCTTGATCTATCATAGTTGTATCTATCTATCTATCTATCTATTGCCTGACGCCGTGATCCCCGAAGGGGTGGCCACGAACCGCCCCCATGCACCTCTGTCCCCAGTCAGTCGACGCCCATCCCCCCAACCAGCACCGCCTTCATTCATGTACTTCCTCACTCCATCCTTCCACCTCTCATTCGGTCTACCTCTCCCTCTCTGTCCATCCACCTCGCTCTCGTACACCCTCTTAGTCATTCTCTCGCTTTCCATACGTTCCATATGGCCGAACCATCTCGAGTTGTTCCTTTTTACACTTTCCAGCACATCTACCTCCACACCACACCTCCTTCTTACTTCCTCATTAGTCTGTCTATCCCTCCATGTAACTCCGCACGCACTCCTTAAGTAATTAATTTCCACTGCTCTCACTCTTGGTCTGAGTCTCTCAACCAACGTCCATGCTTCGCTTCCGTAAGTCAGTGTCGGGATTACCACACTGTCATGCAAGGACTTCTTCACTTCCATACTGACCACCCTATTTCTTGTTACTGCTTTTAGCGTTCCTACAACCCTCTTCCCCTGTTGTACCCTCTCCCGCACTTCTTCATCCATAGTCCCATCTTTACTCAACACACTGCCCAGTGTGACTTCTACCAGCGTTGGCAGAATCGCCTCTCGTTAGCCACTAGCGCTCGCCAGGGACATCGAAATGGGCTACAGTTATCCGAGAATGTTGTTCTTTCTTTCCTAGTAATCGCATTGTCACAGACAGTCCAGTGGTGGTCTTTATTTTCGTCTGTGACAACGGGAAGTATTTTATATCATTAATAGAATATAAGATGCATTGTGTAAAGTTAAGGAGAAGAAGCGATGTAGGCAGTGTGGTGGTAATATGTGCGTGTGTATGTATGTGCTGCCTCCCTCGCCCGGAGGAGTTTTCCCGGTCGCGCGCGGGCTTTCCCACGCCCTTGATTGGCTGGTGGATCCTGGCGCGTCCTAAGGACGCCTGCTGCCTTGTGACGTCTCGGCCCGTGATTGGCCGACCATCGCGCCCTTGCGGGCTCCTGTGTAACTAACCTCCTCCATGAGGGTTCCCAGGAGCTGTTCTCCTCAGGACAGGCTTGGCGCGCGTGCTTCTAACATCCCCTTTCATACTCTCTCCCGATCACCCCCTTTACCACTGTTCCTCTCACTCGATTCTCTCTTTCCATACTTTAATCTTTATTAACTGCACAACACTCCCCTTGGGTTCTGCATACGGTTTCCATAGCCGGCCCATTGTATTGCATGCGCCGTCCTCTGAGATATTTACATGTACTTAGAATAGGTTTGAGGGTTCTTAGTTAAGTATAGCTTAAGAACTTTGTGTGTGTCTCCATTATTGATTTAGTGTTTCTGCTCTTTTATTTAATGTTAGACTGGGATAAGGTAACTGTAGTCGTTGTCTCCGATGTGTGTACGGTTTGCTTATACCTACACGACTTCGACCGGTCCTGTGGTAGCCTGGGTTGTCTTTTCGGCTGCGTCCTTTGCGAGTGCAGCATTGTGTTGACTGAGGGTTTTGGCCTGTACCAGTTCCACACTTTGCTGCCTCTTTGCTTGTCTTTAGAGGGTCACCAGGATAGAACCAGATACTTGTGATCTGGATCTATCAAGAGAGCACCCTAGTCAATTAACGTAACTTAAAGTACGCAGTCTTAAGGACATCGCTAGGCTACGAGCCTGTCTTGCTCAACCCCAGTTCCTTACCTAGAGTATCCCAGCTAGACATTATTAATCGAGTAGACACTTGTTAGTATTTAATATAAGCTCTTTGATATGTACGCATTATTATTCACAGTGTTTATTAGTCTAGGTTGTTGCTGAGCCGCACAACCATAGCAGACTGTTTCGTTGATGAGGAAGTACTTCTTTTAGTGTCGAGCATTGCTACCGGTGCGCATTTATAGTATTCTCGTGTCAGTTAACATTATATGTCCTATCTTTTAGTGTATTCAATTTACACGTGTGGTGTCCTGCCTCCTGCCTTTATATAGTTAAAGATACGAGCATCTTATGAGCATCAGACTTTCTTCAGAAGTTTCCAGGTCTATGCTGTAGGACTATACTTCACTTTCTTTCAGATAGGAGTGAAGAGTTTATTGTTGTTTAGAGTAACTGTATTGAAGCATCTTTTTATTGTATTAAACCTTGCAGTGATTTAATTGATCTTTCCATAAATTCCTTTTTATGCATTTTAACGTAACTTGCATCTTGTTTGTTATCAGGCTATACCAGTGTGGGTTAGCCTGAAGTAGAGTACATTTATACCCAGTTAAGGATACCCCGCTATCGCAGATTAACTCTGGAGGGTATAGGTGTTTTTGTTCGCCGGCATATAAGTTCGAGGGTTTGGATCTAGCGTACCGTTGTTGCATAGTGCCCTATTACTAGTCCAATCATTAAGTGCCCTTGTTTTATTCGTAGTCCCGGTCGTAACACCAGATACTTAAAAGAGTTGACGATCTCCATAGACTGACCGTTCAGCTTCACCTCACACTGTGACTTCACCCCTTTCGAAGACCATAACCTTGCTCTTCCCCGCATTTACCTTCAAATTCTGTTTTTCGCACACTGTTCCAAACTCATTTATCAGACCCTGCAACTCCCATTCATTATCACTCATCAGAACTGTATCATCCGCAAGCAGCAGTATAGGTAGCTTCCACTCATAGTTGTATCTATGTAGTATTAACAAAATGTACAAACAGATTTTATTGTACAAATAATTTTAAGGCCAGAACATGATCCTAAGGATTAAGGTTCTAGAGTACAAGAATGTTCTCACTAAACATGCAATAGATCTCAAGTGAAGGTTCAGTCATGTACAAGCAGCTCTTCTTCGAAGTAATGCACTGCTTACCTCCTTTTTTATTTTTTATATATTGTATGAACGCAATAAAAAACTTAAAATGTTATACGGATTCTCTGTTACCTATGGTATTTGGGTTGGTGGTTGTGATATTGTCACGAATGTCCCCCTCCAGTCTTATATATCAGGCATATCGTTAATGATGGAGGGGCCACTATTAGATTATAGGTTTGATTCCCGGAGGGAAGTAAAGAAAACCTAATATTTAGTAGGGCCCCGTAATCATTGACGATGTTAGTGCCCTCCCTGCCATCCCCTTCCCATTCGCTTGATTTCTGAGTTGTATCTTGATATATCAGTGAAGGAAATATAGCCGCTAGAGGGCCAGAGTCAGGAATCCACACGCAAGAAATCCACGCATGGGAGAGCTTGAGTATAGCAATTACCGGTACAAATGTTAATTTTTTTTTTTATTTCTTACAAAGTTTTTTCGTAGTGAGTACCCAATCATAAAGACGATTCCATAAGAGAATACGCGTTGCACTAATGAAGTTGTACTCCTGTCCTCCCGCGCGGTAGATTCAAACTAGCGACCGCGGTGTTTGATGGGAGACTATTATACTAATAGGCATATCGTCAATGATTACGGGGCCCTACTAAATATTAGGTTTTCTTTACTTCCCTCCGGGAATCAAACCTATATTCTAGTGATAGGCCTATTTATCATGTCTTACATCTAACGGTACTGCCAATACACATAGCGGCTTCCGCTAGATCTAGAGACCTTTCGATCTAGCAGCAAATATTTACACTTTAAACTTTTGTTTTGAAATTTCAGAACAATTTCGAAGTGAAATTATATGGATTTTGCCAATTCATATTGCTAGTGGTATTTATCATGCCTTACATCTAACAATAAAAATAATATATGCTAGCGGATTTAACTTCAATTAGTAACCCTCCCGCTCGAGTCGGCTCGAAGAAAATCGATAATGGTGGCACTTTAGTAAACCGGTGGTAAACAAAACTGCATGCGTATTGGTTTGGCCAAGATTACTCGGTTTATATAAGTTTATTATGAAATATAATTTAGTATTATGGTAAGTTGGCTGCCTACTATTATGTTTATAAGATATAATAAGTAATGATAAGTAAATTATTGTATAGGCCTATCGGCGATTTCAGTCACTCAGATTCTTGGCGCCAAAAGTGAATTTGAAGCGCCAAATTCGGATTCTGGTACCATATCTAACCTATCGCCAATACTGTGTTTCGCCAAGCTGAAACTCGCCAAATGCGAGGGACCACTGTAAGTATCTTTCCTGTATCTGGCTCACTGCCTGACTATGAAGATGGCATCAGTTGTACCACGTCCTGGCATAAAGCCAAACTGCATATAATTAATAATATTAATCTCAGACTCGTGCAACTAAGTCTCAGTGAGGCACAGCATGTCTAGCTTGAACTCTTCAAGAATTTCATTAATGTAATCCATCTTGTTGCGTATATAACAGATGTTTAGAAGGCCAACTTTCAATTGACTCAAACGGGGCATAACTAGTTTTTTGAATGGACAAAATTAGAACTTTTTTTTTTTTTTTTTTTTTTAAGAGACAATGAACGGAGGAAGGAAAAACACAGATAAAACAAAAAGGTCCATGTGCCTAAAGGCATCCTCCATTCATAAAATGTTTGTAACAACTGGATTTAAACATTTGTTGATTGTAAGTTTGTGGAAAGCAATTCGAGGGAAGTGAATTCCAAAGAGTAGTAGCTCTGGGGATAAATGAATTCTGATAAGCAGAAGTTCTGCATTGTGGAGGAGAAAGTGTAAATTCATGGGCGCTCTCAGCTGCCCTAGTTCTACGGGGAAAGATGTGGAGAGGCGGCACAATTGAAGCAAGTTCCTCGGAACAATTGCTGTGAAAATATCTGTAGAATAATGCAAGGGATGCAACGTTTCTTCGTATGGCTAATGTAGGAAGGTCCTGTGTGATTGCAGGGTTATTGATTAATCTAATAGCTTTATTTTGAATTTTGTCCAACTGCCTCAATGCAACCACTCCACTTCCACCCCACAGAGGTGAACAGTAATCCATCTGAGAGCGCACATGACTTTTATATATTACGGCCAACTGCTCGTCAGTGAAGAATTCTCGAACTCTGTACAGGAGTCCCAGTTTTTTAGAGGCATTCTTAGCAATGCTTCTAACATAATGTGTCCAGCTCAAGTTAGTAGTTAATGTTACACCGAGAATGTCAATACTAGGGGAAGTGGGAATATTTACATCATTAAAAAATATATGGGAGTCAGTGAGATTCAGTCGGTTAGAAAATTGAATGTACTTGGTTTTCTGTGCATTAAAGGAAACTAGATTCTCTTGTCCCCATTCATTAATTCTAGAAAGGTCCTGGTTCAGAGAAATTGCAGTGTTTATTTTTGAATTTATAAGATCGGGTTGGGTGAAAGAATTGGTAAATGTGAAGGAACTGTGGAGTGTTGAGTCATCTGCGTAGGAATGTATTGGATTATGAGTGGTAGATATGAGATCATTGATATGAATGAGGAACAGAGTTGGGGCCAAAACTGATCCCTGGGGAACACCAGCATTTATTGAGTGAAGTTGAGAATAAAGGCCATCTACCATTACACATATTTTTCTGTTATGAAGATAAGAAGAAATTAGTGGAACTAATGATGCAAGGCCGTAGTGTGACATCTTCGACAATAAGGATTGATGCCAGACTCTATCAAATGCCTTTGATATATCCAGTGCTATTGTATGTGTTTCACCATGTTGGTCTGTAGCTTGGTTGATTTGATGCGTAAGAAGGCAAAGAATGTCTGCAGTTGATCGACATCGTCTAAAACCATATTGCCTATCACTGATTAATTTATTATTCTCCAGATGCTTAATTATGTGATTATTTAATATAATTTCAAAAACTTTGCCAAGAGTGGAAGTTATAGCTATTGGTCTGTAGTTTGATGGATCTGAAGAGGCACCTTTTTTAGGAACTGGATGGATGTTTGCTTCTTTCCAGGGTACTGGGAAGCATGAGGTATGAGTACACAGACGGAAAAATTTTGCCAATACAGGAGCGAGCACCAAAAAGCAATTCTTAAGTACTATTGGAGGAATTTCATCTGGACCAGGAGCCTTATCTACTGAGAGATTCTGCAAAATAGTTTTGACATGTCTGGTGTGGATCTTAAGTGAGGGAATTTCAGGTGAATTAAAATTAAGTACAGGGACATCTTGATTTATTTCATCTAAGGTTGAGTTGGTGGAGAAAATATCTGCAAGAAGGTTAGCTTTACCTCGTGGGTCACTTACAAGATTGCCAGTCGGAGATTTTAATGGTGGAATGGATGAAGCAGTAGTGAAGTTGGATTTGAATGAGTTAAGAGTAGACCAAAATATTTTGTTATCATTTGGATTATTTAGAAGTTTATTTGCCTGCTTATGGAGAAAGTTTGATTTAGTTAGGTTTAATACAGTTTTGGCATGATTTCTGATGTTTCTAAAGTAATTAAAGGCTTCATGTGTTTTTGATCTTGTGTATGCATTGTAGGCTATTGCTTTTTGTTCAGTTACTCTAGCACAATTATGGTCAAACCATTTAGGTGAATTAGATCTTTTACTGTACTTTTGATGAGGAATAAAAGTTTCCATTCCAATTTTTACAAAATCTTGTATGTGGCTCAAGGTGGAGTGTGCATCATTAGAAAAGAAAGAGGTCCAGGGAATATCAATAAAGAAACCTTGAAGACCCTCCCAGTCTGCCCTATCGTAATGCCATTTAGTCACCAAAACAGGTTCAGAGTGGGAAGGTGTGGTAGGTGATAGACAGGTGGCCTGTATCAGACAGTGATCAGAAGATCCAAGTGGGGACCTCACTGTAACATCATCATTTTCTGAATTGGTTGTTAAAAATAAGTCCAGTAGGTGGGAATTATGATTAGGATTATCTGGTACACGGGTGGGTTGGTTGACTAGTTGAATGAGATTAAATGAGTCTGCAAATAGCTCACATTCAAGACCAGCATCATCAGTCCTGGCTGAATGAGTGAGCCATTCAACATTATGGACATTAAAATCACCCAACACAGTGATTTCAGAAGAAGCATTTAAGTTGAGGACACTGAGTTGTGAGGACAGAGAATCAAAAAGACTTTGCTCTGGAGGAGTATTTGGGGAACGGTAGATGCAACATATGTATTTAAATTTACCAGCAGAAATTAATTTGTATATAGAATAATCAAAATAGGGACAATTGAAACTAGTAACCTCCTCCAGGGCAATTTCAGATTTTGCGAAGCAACATACACCACCTTTAGGTCTGAAATTTTGGAGCAGTTGATAACCTGGAAAATTAAATCTAGATGTGTCAGATGTGGATGTTACTTGAGTCTCTGTCAAAAAAAGGAGAGTAGGGGATTCTGCTTGAAGAAATTGGTGTACAGAATTGATGTTAGAGTGAAGTCCCCTTATATTACTAAAGAAATAGCTGTACTGACAAGCAGCTTTGGGACGTTGCAATGCTCTTGACACAGTCGCATGATGACGACCGGGAGGGCCCTGTGTCAATAACCCAACCCTGCCGGGGGTGGATATCCGAGGGACCACCAGGTTTGCTCTTAACAATTGTACTGCCATATTTATAAGGTAAGTGTATGGTGTTACATGTATGATATGTAGTGGGAAGAGTAGTATTTTATGGATAGAGGATAGCGATGTAGGGCAATGTCGTGAAGTTGGATGTGTATGTTATATAAAGAGGGTTTTCCTGATACCCCTGATGTGTGAGGCAGAAAGATATGTATCCAGCTACCAAGGCCTGGGAGAGAAAATGGAATTCAGGCTATTCCCTGAGTCTCCCGAAACCTTGGCGGTAGTACTTCCCTGGGCGGGGCTGCCTACCCCTACTACCTACAAACTGTATTTTCAATTACTCTTTTCCGTTGAGCAATCATCATCGGACAGTTTCTGTTAGAGGCGAAATGAGCAATGGACTGATCTGTCGTTGTGACTTCAGAGTTTGTTTCTCTTTGCTTTGCAGAAGAGAAATTTATGCATTTACGAGAATTCTTGCTTTTGCACTCTTCAGATTTATGAGGTCCAGCACAATATACATACAGGGTATCAAACCGGAGCAATTTTGTTTGATGGCTAGACTGAATTTGAGAAGGAATACAAGAAAATTAATATGAAATAGCATTGTTTTGGCCATTTTATCACTTACAAAGACATAATTTGAATGATAAACCATAATTTCATCCCTACATATACTATAATATAGACTAAACCGAATGGACTCAGCTTTCGTTTGACACCCTGTATACATATTTAGGTCCCCCACTCTTTTGTTGTTGTTGTTGTTGGTGTTCCCCAAGCTGCCTGGCCGAACAACCCCAAGGCCCCGAGCAAGGCCAAGGCCATAACCGAGCGCCCCCACAGAACCCTCCCTGCCGACCACAATAAAGCCTGGGTGACCAAAGCCACTCCATGGCGGGGAGCTGAAGAGGGTGCAGAAACGCCTGGGAAACCAAAGCCCCACCCAGGGCCCTGTGCCCCTCAGCAATTACGAAGAGAAAGTTGAGGGGCAAAGGAAAAATTTGACGCTTTGGCTTCCAATCTTGGTAGATTGGGAGGTCAATCCACGGAAGAGATGCTGTCACTTGAGATCTAGAAAATATATAAGTAAAAGGAACAGTCAGAGTAAGCTATGGATATGGCAGAGATTGCTCAGTTCTCACTCTGATAGACCAGCCCATCACCACCCCCCTCTTTTGTTTTTGCATTTGTCAGCTACATGACCAAAACCCTGGCAGTTGTTGTTGTTGTTGTTCCCCAAGCTGCCTGGCCGAACAGCCCCAAGGCCCCGAGCAAGGCCAAGGCCATAACCGAGCGCCCCCACAGAACCCTCCCTGCCGACCACAATAAAGCCTGGGTGACCGAAGCCACTCCATGGCGGGGAGCTGAGGAGGGTGCGGAAATGCCCGGGAAACCAAAGCCCCACCCAAGGCCCTGTGCCCCTCAGCAATTATGAAGAGAAAGTTGAGGGGCAAAGGAAAAATTTGACGCTTTGGCTTCCAATCTTGGTAGATTGGGAGGTCAATCCACGAAAGAGACGCCGTCACTTGAGATCTAGAAAATATATAAGTAAAAGGAATAGTCAGAGTAAGCAATGGGTATGGCAGAGATCGCTCAGCTCTCACTCTGATAGACCAGCCCATCACCAAAACCCTGGCAGTAATAGCATTGGGTAACCCAGATTCTATTGTAAGCCTTGTATTTTGTGAGACCCTCATATATGTATCCACCCCGGTCAACAATGGCAGAGAGCACTTCAGGGGACACATTATACAGAATTACAAGGAGACCTAGACAGAATCCATAACTGGAGCAATACATGGGAGATGGAATTTAATGCTAAAAAGTGCCACATCTTAGAAATGGGGAAGAGTGGCAGAAGACCAAATGGAAGCTATAGGTTAGGAAATGAGGAAATCAGCAAGGCTAGCACGGAAAAAGACCTAGGAGTGATTATCCAAGAATATGTATCCCCTGAGAAGCACATCAATCATATACTGTAGTTGGAACAACGTATAGATTAATTCTTACAGTTTCTTACAGTAGATCCTCTGGAAAAAGGCAAACTAGGCCTGTGTATCCAGCTCACTGCCAGTACTTGCACTGCTGCGGTCGTTCACGGTGTTTGCGGCGGCGGTAGCAGACGCAACATTTTTACTATTCTGTATTTTTGCTTTATAATCAAACTTCAAATCTTGTCTTCCCCATGCTTTATCAAGATTACTTTCAAACTTCCTTATTGATACGGAATCGACTACATACTGGGGCAGTGCGTTCCACTCATTTACCACTCTATCACAAAATGAGTTCTTTGCCTTTTCAAGCCTATTTCTTTATTTCTTAGAGTGTCCTCTCATTCTTGTTCCCTCCCGCATCAAGAAGATACCTTCACACACATCCTCATCATACTTTCCTGACACTATCTTAAAAGTCTCTATCATATCCCCTCTCTTTCTCCTATATGCCAGTGTCGGAAGCCCCAGTGTCCTCAACCTCTGCACATAGCCCGCGTTCTTCAACGTTGGTACTAGCTTGCTAGCTCTCCTCTGCACTTTCTCCACTGCTTCTATATCCTTTACCATATATGGAGCCCACACCTGGTTCGCATATTCCAGGTGCGGCCTAACCAGCGCTGTATAGAGATTCCTGATGATTTCTTCGTCAAGTGACACAAATGTCCTCCTTATCAGCCCTACAATTCTATTGGCTTTGTTTACCTTTTCCGCTAAATGTTCTGAGAAATTTAACTTATTGTCTATCACTACTCCTATATCCTTTTCTGCATTAACTTCCTCTATCGCTTCATACACACTGTATCCTACCTTGTCTATCTTGCTTTTCCCAATCCGCATATACCTTGCATTTTTTTGGATGAAAAGGCATTAACCAATGTTCAGACCATCCCTTCATGCCCTCCACATCTCCTTGAAGCAAACCCACATCTTCCCTACTCCTCACTCTTCTATACAGCTTAGTGTCATCCGCATACAGATATATCTCGCTTCCATTTGTTATAACTTCAGGTAAGTCGTTGATAAATATAACGAACAGTAGTGGTCCCAACACAGATCCCTGAGGTACCCCACTTGTAATTTCCCTCCACCCCGAGCCTATTCCATTCACCAGTACCCTCTGTCTCCGATCTTTCAGGAAGGCTTCTATCCATTTCACACATTTCTCCCCTATATTATAGCTTCTAACTTTCTCTATTAACCTTTTATGTGGGACCTTATCGAAGGCCTTCATAAAATCGCAATATACCACATCTATAACTTCACCATCCTCCACAATTTGCATCCAATCATCTACCACCTTAATTAGCTGTAGTACCGTCGACCTCCCCGGAAAGAATCCGAACTGTCTCCCACTGAAAAGTTGGTTTGATTTCATATGCTCCATTATTCCTTCTCTAATTACCGTTTCCATTAGTTTACACACAACACTTGTCAAACTGACTGGTCTATAATTTCCTGGGTCATTTCTCTCTCCCTTCTTAAATATAGCTGCTATGTTCGCCTCTCTCCAGTCTATCGGGATTTGTCCTGTATTAAAAGATACCTCAAATAAAAAATGTAATGGCTCTACTAATATCTCACCTCCTTCCTTTATGATTCTTGAATGTATCCCATCCAGACCCGGGAACTTACTTCTGTTCATTTTTTCTATAGCCCTTCTTATTCTAGCATGGGAAAACTATTAGTTCTAGTGCCGGTGCCTGTTTGATGGGAATAGTAGGCACTGCATCGTCCGACTCCACTGTTAGTACCTCCCCAAAGTATTTCCCCAGCACCTCTGCTTTCTCCTTATCAGTTTCTGCTCTATTCCTATCATCCAATTCTCCTATCAGTTCTGGGATACCTACTCTTCTTGATAACTTTTCCTGAATGTACTTCCAGAATATTTTTGGATATCCTTCACGTTTTTTGCAATCTCTCTCTCCCTCTCCTTCAACCCCCTCCTTGTCTTTTCTTTTTTTCTTCAAAAAAAAAATCGAAGGTCCCGGACACCCCTTCCCATTCTTAAGTAAGACATTTTAGATTTACAGAAGAGTGACCATTACTTGCATTACTGCATGTCCACAAACATTTCAGTAATGTAAGCATGTTTTTTTTTTTTTTTTTTTTTTTTATTAAGGTGACAGTTACAAAGTGGTGTACAATCTATCTTATTCTAGTTACATTGTAGTTTATCTTATTGTACCAGTACCTCCCTAAAATCAACCTAGTTGTTCCCCAATTCGTCCCTCTGCCACGACCATTTCCAAGTCCAAGTCTCTCACTCTTGTCCTCTGTAGTGGGGAGGACCTTGTACCCCTGAGACATAGGAGTGCAGACCTGAGAAGAGAGAAAGAGAGCCGGCATCTCATCCAAGTTATGACTTGGCTTCTATGCTGGCGCTTTTTCTCCGATATTTGTTCAGCTAATCTGGCATAGAAGACACTTGCAGAAGGTCCCATACCTCCCGACGATGAGAAGACCAGAGGAGTAAAGCTTCCTTGATCCCTGTTCAAAATTCTTTCTTCATAAGCGTTTTTTTTCTCACTTTCGTTTCTCAAGTATGCCGCCTTGTGTCCTCGCTCACGATATGTTTGTGCTCTTGGGTTGAAGATTCTGATGTCGAAAAAAGCCCGTTGCCCCTCGTCCAAAAACCTCGAGCACTTACGTCCACTCTTGCTTCATTTGAAGTATTTGCAGTATTGTGGGCCAAGCGCTGTCCGTCCATAGGCAGAAGTTCCGGTTCGATTCTGACATCATGGCACACCTCGTCCAGCATTTGTGCAGTGATGTCTCGTACTTCATCATGCCGGATACAGATGAATCCTCCTTTCTTACAGGTCATACAGTGGTCTGGGTTGTTTATTTCACCGCATGCACATTTCAGCGGCAGGTTCGAAACTGGCCACCCATACCTCAAGGCTACGGTCATTGAATTCTTGTTTATTTAAGCTGAAGCCTTTTTCCTTTATTGGTAATGATGTGAGCCAATTTGAAGCCCCCGTGTCTTGTGCCATCTCAACTCTCATTTTCAGTTCTTCCCTACATCTGGTCTTAATTTGTTCTAGGCTATGTTTCTGTCTCTCTTCTCTGCTCTTTGTAATTTCCTGTCTTGCATTTCGTTGTTCCTCATCGTCCACCTAACCCCCCTCCTTGTCTCCAACCTTATGTTATTGTTTATTTGTCTACGTTCCAAATCCACTTCTTTAGCTTCTATACTAGACCCCCTGTTCTTTTTTAACACTTTTAGTCTATCCCACAATCGTTTCTTTCTTCTTATCAATGTCCAAAGCTTTCTTTTCATTGGTAATTCTGGGTTCGTTCTTTTCCTCAATTTTGTTTTATCCTTATATTCCCTTACTGATACACATTTGGATATAGCATTCTCCAGTTTGACTCTAATCTTCCTCCACATTCCTTCAGCGTCTTCACCGTTCAAGTATTCCCCCCAGTCAATGTCCAAACACCGTCTCAGCAGCTCATAATCTGCTCTATCATACATGTATATTTTGTTTTCATTGCTTCTATTATCCCTCTCTGTTTTATTATAGGGCTATCCACACTGACATGTTCCACTATATCCTCCTCATTGCTAAAAATCAAATCAAGTACACTCCCCTGCGTCCCATCTCTATATCTTGTCATCTCTGTAATATGTTGCGTTAAAAAACAATCTCTCACTTTCTCTATAAACTTGTTTTCCAGGCTACACTGTTCCGCTGGAGTAGTACAATTTGCCCAGTTGATCCTTGGCAAATTGAAATCTCCTATCAAAATCTTATATTTGTTCTCTCTATTATCTATTTCTTCCATTGCATTCAGTAGGTTATCATCCTCTTCCCTACTATTATTTGGGCTACTATATATAGAGGCAATTAGAGTTGTCCCTCTTGCACATTTTAATTCAATAAACAAATACTCACAATACTGCTGTCTCATATCCACCTCATATATCTTGAGCTCTTTTCTTACATAAATAAACAGTCCTCTTCCAACCTCTGCTCTAATAGCATTCCTCTCATACAACTCAAAACCCTCCAAACTATACTCCACCAGTTCCCTTTCAATTCTTCTAGCATTTTTTGGTCTTACTTCCTGTAAGGCTATGACATCAGGTTTTTCCTCTTCATCCTGCAACCTACATATCAGTTATCTTTTCTTGTCCTGGGTAAACACATCAAAATTGCTAAACATAATCCTTAATCTTTCTACCATTCCTTCAGCAACTACATCATCCCGCTCCTCCTGTCCGTGCCCTACTCCCCCCCTCACACTACCGGTACTGGGTCTGCAGCTTCTTCTTCTCCTGTCTCTCCCCGAGACGCTTCCACCCTGCTCTCCACCTCTGCCACAACTTCTATCACATTCTCTTCCCTCCCAGATCTCCTTCTCCCTTCTATTCGTATAAACCACTTCTTTAATTTCCCGTCCCTCACTCTCCAGAAAAACTTCTTCTTATCCTCCTCACCCAACTTTCTATTTTCCTCATCAGCCTTTTCCTGTAGTTCCTTTATTTTTTTTTCTTTGTTCTATGCTCAAATCTTCTTTAATCTTATATGTTTCAGTTCTTCATTTGTGTTTAGTCTCCCACCAACTAAAATTTGTCACTGTCTCTGCCACTGCCCTGGTTTTAAACTGTACCCTTATAGGTCTCATCTCCCCCTTTCTATATCTACCTATCCTAGATATGAGAGTAGCATTCAATTATTTGGATGAAAGCATGTTAATCCAGACAATCACATCCATGATCAGACCAAGATTGGACTATGCAGCAGTGGTATGATCCCCCCATCTAAGAAAACACATCAATAAATTGGAAAAAGTACAACGAATAGCAACCAAACTGATCCCAGAACTAAAGTACCTACAATACCTTGAAAGACTAGAAAAACTAGGGCTTCCCATGCTACAGGAGAGAAGAGTTCAAGGAGGCCTGATAGCAATGTAAAGATGCATGAGAGGTTTCGAGAGACTCGACAAGGAGGATTTTATCAGGCTGGACGATGGAAGAACCAGAGGGCATATGTACATGTATAGGCTAAATTAAGGAAGGAGAGGTACAACTCCAATGTGAAAAAGTTTAGCTTTTCGTATAGAACGATAGATAGGTGGAATAACTTAAGTGCAGAGGCTGTAGAAGCAAGAAATATCCACGACTTTAAAAGTAAACTGGATAGTCAATAGAAACTGAGAGAGGAAAACACGAGCGCAGCTCAATTCTTGTAAACTACAAATACTGTAGGTGAATACAAATAGGTGAATACAGGGGACATCTTCAAGACAGCAGTTTTATTGATATTTTTAGTTTTTGAAAAAATAACCATCAACAAGTATCTTTATTTTGGAATTCTTGTTCAAAATGTAAGGGATAATGTCGGAGTCTTTCACAGAAGACAGGCCCACCACAGTCATTTTGGGCAGCATTATCTTTGGTTCCGATACGCAGTAAGCGCCATCGGAACAGAAATTGAGATCCAATGCCTCAATTGCCCTAATTTTGGCTTCCTCTGAGGGAAACTTGACTACAAGGCATCCATTTTTTGTCTCCAGACAGTTATCAACCATTTCTGGGTTCACATAACTTGGTTCACCATCCTTATTTTCTTTAGACTTGACAACCAGCACTTGCTGGTTACGTACAGTCCTCACTCTCAGCTTTCCCTCCACAAGATAATGATCAGACATACTCTCAGCACATTCACATCCAGTAGTCTACACATTCTTTCCCGTCACCAACATATAATCCATTAACACCGTCTCTACAATCTCTCTCCTCACAAGCCTATGCCATGCATACTTATGTATACGTCTCTTTTTTTGAAGAACGTATTACCTACACTCATTCTACACACATCAATCAGTCCTTCTATCACATTTTCATTTTCTTCAAACCCTTGTATAAAATCCCTCATATCTTCCCCAAAACCCTCCACCTCCTCTACCGTCCTTTCACTTTCTGGCCCATATGCACTCACAAATACCCACCTTTCATCCCTAAACCACATTAGTCTTGATGACATCTCTCTCCACTCTTTTATATACCCTCTCAGCTTGTCTTTCACAATAATAGCCATGCCCTCTTTTGCTCTGACTCTCTTATCTACTCCAGACTTTCTACCTTTCACACTTCCAAAATCCATATCACCCTCTCCTTTAATCTTTGTTTCACTCAGCACAAGCACGTCATACTTTCTTCTTTCAAACAACCTGCCAATGTCCTCTCGCTTCTCATTTATTCCACAGCCACGCACATATAAAGTTCCAATTCTTAGGGTCTGGGACCACTTTCGCATTCCCTCGCCCCCCTCTCTGTCTCGTATAGTTAATTTGGTTTCATCAAGTGTAGTTTAAAATAAAGGTCTACAAACATCCCTCAGCACCACTGTACATTAATGATAACATCGTTCAACCTGTGTGATATAACTTATTTGGCCAACTATAAAACTACAGACACAGGAAACTCACTTTGGATCAATACAGGCCAAACAGCATTCAATGGCCTGGAAGCTAAGTCTGAGGAAGTCCGTACGCAGCTCACACACAGCTTCCCATTCCACCGTCTCTGTGTCACCAAAGTCCAGGTAGTACACAGTCACCCGCCGCCTCTCCTCACCCTCCGCGGCACCCTCTTGGCTCTCACACACACGACCTCGGTACCAAGAACTGTCATGGGGGAACTTTGCTGCTACCACACTGCCCTCCTTCATCTGCAACACATATGAGCAATTTCAATATTCAATAAGAGAAAATATAGGTAAAACTAAGGTGTAAGTGAGTGAGTGGGGTGGATGGATGCACTGTGTTATATGTAAGATGAATGTAAGTAGTAACTCTACCCTGTGTGGTGAGTGTGCACTTTGAAGCTTGTGTTGAAAATCAGACTGAGTGATGTAGTGGATTTCTTTCTGCAATACATGTCATGGGGGAACTGTCTAGCTGAACCTATGGTGGAAAGGGTCAACATTCAGGTATTAAATCTAAAAGTGTATTGATGCTACCTGGGAGACTATGATCAATGCTGTAGGTGGAACAGAGACTAGTTTTATATTTAATAGTGGCCCCTTCATCATTGACGATATTGCCTATTAATATAATAGTCTCCCTTCAACACCCGCGGCAGCAGTTTTGAATCTCCCGCGCGGAAGGGTCAGAGAGTACTCTCATAAGTGCACGCTTAATTTTCTTATGGAATCGTCCTTATGATTGGGTACCCTACAGAAAAAAAGTGTGTAGAAAATAAAAAAGAAAATTTAACTTAATATATGTTATATTATGGCTTTCCATGCGTGGATTTCTTGTGCGCAGCACCCAGGCGCAGGCTCCCTTGCGGCCATACTTCCTTCTCCCTTCCGCGGTCGTACCAGGCGGGCAGGTGTCCCCCAGTGCTCCAGCTTCATTCGTCGTTCCTGCGCTTCTCGTGAGACCTTACTCATTTGTATACATCTGCATTGTATTGAACAAGGTTTAGATTAGCTAGCACGGGCTGCCCCATTGGGTACGACCACAGGAAGTGTGTAAATTAGGGTACTTTTGTAACAAGGCGCCTCCGTATCCCGGGATCCGCGTGCCACGTGTGTTATTGTTGTGTTGTTTTGCGCCTTTAGCTTTTTTATATTATAGCTAGGAGGCTACCATTCTGCAAGAGTATGCTTCAGACCGTCACTTTGACGCAGTTGCATATATATTTTGTTTTTGTTAGCAAATGCTCTAGTTCAAGGGTGGCTGTACGTAGTGCGGAGCCTTCTAGAGTCCGTATTTGCTTCTGGGCCCCTCTCGCGGGCCTCCCCCTCTGCTTGCTGCTGCTGCTGGATCGTCGGAGCGTCTGTTAATCCTGTGATGTTTCGTCGGGCCTCGTGGCCAGCCTCTTTAGGGGTCTCCATTGTAGGCTACAGGTAATTTAGGATTATAAATTCTATGTATTTGTGATTATGCCTTTGGTATTGTGTTACATGTGTGCTCTACATGTTATTGGGAGGCCCTTGGGAGATGTCCCTATATATATATGTGGGGTTTTGGAGGGGGAAATTTTTACATATAAGTCCCCCCCTCTAAAAATTTTGGTTGTTCTTTCTCCGGCGGCCTTCTGTACAGGGCCTCCGTTTTTCTCGTCTTGCAGACGAGTAAGGGAGCAACCAAATGTCCCGGCGTGGTGCGCTGAACCGCAATCCTTCCGGCGGAAAATGCAAATTCCTACGGGAGCAACCTCGGCCCGCCGAGGGGACTCGCCCTGACCGATTTGTCATACGGCAAGACTTCCTTCGCCCGGCGTTCCAGTCTAGTGTGCAGGTGTGACACGTCGTGCAAGCACGTTACCTACCTTTCTATTTCAATAGTCACGGATAGTTAAACACTTAAGGTCACTAGGGCAAGTGACACTTTGTCACACGTAAGCAGTCCAATCAGCTTAACCCTCCAGCCCCGGCTACGCATTACATAAATATTCCACGAGACCCGGGTGTTTTGGCCGAAAAACGTCTAGGCTAGGCTACCGTATCTTTGTTATTCTGACTGCTTCCCGCATTCCCGCGCATCCCCAAGCGTAGCTATGTTATTTACCTGTAGAATGGCGTTAAGTAGAGCTCTCTAAGTCAACTGGATCAGTTGTGATGATGATTTCATTGGAGATAACTTACGGCAACAACAGCCACTTTACACTACTTTTCGATACTTAACAACAACATACAGGCACACACGAACAAGCGACGCTCTCCTTCTTGTGGCCGGAGATGCGGGGCGTCGGTCCAGCCGGCTATTGTTTACATGCGTCGGACCGACGCCTCACACACCAAGGTCACAGGCTTTCAACCACTGGTACAATGTTGTACCACCCGATTTCCTCGGGTCAAAACAAAATGGTACACACGTGTACCATCTGTGTTTGAAGGGTTAAACAGAGAAACCAGTTTTTCCATGGTCGAGTCCAGCGGAAGGTTAGAGTAGCTGTGGCTGTAGCTAATTTTCCGGCGGACTTGAGGTAGGATGTCTTAACACCTCGCAGGTTATCCTTATGAGCATTGATTCCTGGAAATGTTATTTTCCAGATAAGACCCAGTGCCTCAGTGACAACAAACCCGGCGGCTGGTGGGTGGCTGATTCCGGCGGGGGGGTCCCCCTTTTTTTCCATCATGCCTCTGTTTGAGCTGTGTGCTACTCCTACTTGCTCATTATTGCCTGTATTTGCACACAAACTTTGCATTAGATGCGTGAAATGCCTCGATCGTTCTCGAGGCTTGTGGGTGTCTAAGCGTTGGTCTGTCTGTTCTGAGTTAAAGGCGGCGCTTCTCACTAAGAAAGACTTGTCATGCTTAGTGGCATTGAAAGATATAAAGAACATTCAACTCTTATGCTAAAGATATTGCCCATAAGGCCCTTCATTGCGATGATGATACCCTGTGGGAACATTTAGTCATAAAGTTACCTCTGGTTAAGTCGGCTCCTATTAAATCTACTAAACCTAAACCTAAAACCCTTTCAAAAGTGGTAGTGAGTAGCTCTAGTGGCAATGAGAGTGACATTACCGAGGCTAAACCTCGGTGAGTCTATTTGCATATTGAGTTGTATATGCGTTTAGGAATGTATTTATTTTAATTGTATTTACTTGTAAACCTGAATAAGCCAGGACTTAGTTTCTAGGCTGGTCGACGATCGTGTATTCAGGACGCCACTTTGCTTCAACTAAATGTTGTTATCATACGAGCCTTGGCTCTCTAGCTGCAGTGTCTTTTTTCTTTTTTCTGTGAAAGTGTGTATTAATATTGTAGCTTGATATTAATTTCCTTAAGTGTTGAGTACTGTGTTAGTGTCAAATGCATAGAACTTTATTTCTTTGCTTGTACTCCCCATGGTTGTGCGCTGGCCAGGGGTTACTTTTCATAACCAATCAATGCTAAGTTACTCATTAACCCTTGTCTAGCGGGGGGTTTTGGGCTTATTTGGGCATATTCAGGCCCTCCTGAATGATACATCAAGTATCTGCATGAAAAGAAATGTATTCAGCAAAAAACTAGGTGCTAAAAGCTTCAAAATGAGACCAGAACGAGCTACGTAGCACTCGTGGTTCTCATACAGTGGTACCAGTAACATGGGAGTTTAGCGTATAGCGGTATATTGTTTCCAGCTACGCTCACTACTGGCTACACTGCCGGCCTCTCGAGAACACAGGGAGGGTGAGTCAGTGGGCGGCAGTAGGCCCTGGGAGTCGGACGTGTGGCCCGCTGCACACCCGGCCATTTGCACTCGATTTTAACCCTTTAAAAGACATAATAATGCTCTTAACTTGCTGCAAATTGGCGCCCGGCTATAGCCGGGCGCCGCCAGTTAAGGGTTAATTTCACACATTGTAGAGAATAAATGGTTCATACCATATCAACTGCAATACCTTCAGTACCTACCATCAAAGCTTTCTATGTGATGGTGGAATTCTTAATGCCTTACATTAATCAATCAAGAGTGCCTTTTCATACATTTTTTTCCTTCAAGACAGTTATATGGCATTATTTTCAGTGTTAACCACCAAATATTTATAGCTGATGGCATAATAGTGTGATGTTAAATTCAATATCAACCTTTTTAGAGTAGCCTATTTTACTACTTATTTAGGCACTCTTATTTATTTATTCCAAATGGTACCAAGTAGGCCTACAACAAGTAGCCGGAGTACTCGAAATAATATCTTGATTTAATATTTAATAAGTTTTTGCCCAGATAATTAAAAGAGTTGACGATTGCCATAGCCTGACCGTTCAGCTTCACCTCACACTCTGTGACTTCACCCCATTCGAAGACCATAACCTTGCTCTTCCCCGCATTTACCTTCAAATTCCGTTTTTCGCACACTGTTCCAAACTCATTTACCAGACCCTGCAACTCCCATTCATTATCACTCATCAGAACTGTATCATCCGCAAACAGCAGTATAGGTAGCTTCCACTCAATTCCCTCCCTTTTCAGCGATATACCAACATCCACTGCTTTTGATAGTATTTCTTTCATGACTCCATCCGTATATACAGTAAACAACCACGGGGACATCACACACCCGTTTCAAACCAACATTCAGGTCAAAGAACTCGCTATGCTCACTCTCCACATGTACTGCCGCCTTTGCACCCTCATACATGCTCTTCACTGCTTTCAGCAACTTGCCATCCACTCCGTATATTCTAAGTACTTTCCACAAACCTTCTCTATCCACTCTGTCATAGGCCTTCTCCAAGTCCATAAAGGCAACATACACCGTTTGTTTCTTCTCCAGATATTTCTCCACAACACAATTCAGGGTAAAAATCTGATCTACATATCCTCTTCTCTTCCTAAAACCTCCCTGCTCGTCGCCTATCCATTTCTCACTCTCACTCTCTCAATCACTACCCTACTGTATACCTTCCCTACTACGCTTAGAAGACATATTCCTCGGTGGTTACCACACACTCCTCTTTCCCCTTTGTCCTTATATAGGGGGACTATTATGCCAGTCTTCCAGTCATCGGGTGCACTCCCCTTCTCCCATGCTAGTTTGCACATTTTCAATACCCATTCGATCAATATCTCACCACCATACCTCAACATTTCCCCACACACTCCATCTGTTCCTGGTGCTTTCCCCAACTTCACTCTTTTCATGGCTTCCCACACTTCTGACCTCCTGATCCCCACCTCCTCCTCCACTACTTCTCTTCTTCTCCCTCCCATACCATATCCAGCTATGTATGCTGGCTCTTCATTCCTTACATTTAGCAACTCATTGAAGTACTCACTCCATCTCTCGACTCTCTCTTGCTTCTCGGCTAGCATTCTCCCATTCTTATCTTTCAAACCCTTACTACCTTCCCTAACACTCTTGACTTCTTTCCAGAACAGTTTCTTACTCTCCCTCCATTTTACACTCATATTCCTTCCAAATTCCTCATCTACTCTTCTCTTACTTTCCTTTACTACTCTCTTCACCACCCTCTTACTCTCCACGTACCTTGCTCGTTTCTGTCTCTCGAAATCTTCATTCCCTCTACTACCCAACCACTCTATATATGCTTTCTTCTTTTCTTCCACAGCTATTCTTACCTCTTCTGTCCACCATGCTGTACCTTTCACTCCCCTCCCTCTTCTCCTCACTCCACACACCTCCTCACATGCTGCACAGATCTCATCCTTAAACACCTTGCTCATCTCCTCCACTTCCTCCATAACTTCCAGGTCGAACCCACCTAGTCGTCTTTCCACTGCTCTCCTGTACTCCTCCCTGACTTCCTCCTCCTGCAACCTCTCCACCCTCCTCACCATTCCACCCTCCTCTCGCCTCCCTCCAGCTCTCCTCACCCACTTCTTTTGTATCCTAACCTTAGCTACCACTACATAATGATCAGACAGACCCCCTCCAATACCCCTATACACCCTAGCATCCATCACAGATTTCTTCATTCGTTCATCCACACATACATAATCAATCAATTACTTTCGTTCCACCACTGTCTCATCCTCCATCGTCCACACTCGTTTCCACGTGTACCTGTGGATCATTCTGTGTCGGAAGAAGGTGTTGGCTATCCACAGCCTCCTCCCCACACATACGTCCACAAGTGCACTACCATTCCCATTCACCTCTGATGGTACCCCCCACCCTCCCACCACTCCCTCAACTTTCCATCACCCACCTTACCATTCATATCCCCAATCAGAAATATTCTTTCGTTCTTGTCAAACTTCTCCAGGCACGCCTCCACATTCATCCAGAACTCCTCTTTCTTTCTTTCAAGTTTATCCTCTGTCGGGGTATACACACACACAATCACCCACGTTTGTATTCCTACTTTCATTCTTACCCACACAATCCTTGAACCCACAGACCCATACTCTCTTACACATTCCTTCCATTTGCTACTTACAAACAAACACGCACCTTCTCTCGCTGTTCCTTCACTCACTCCAGCACACACACCCATTCCACACTCCCACTCTCTCACATCTGAACCTTTCCATTTGGTCTCTGTCATTCCACATTACATCCAGCCTGGCATTCACTAGCACTTCCAGAACCTCTCTCTCTTTTGTGCCATCATTCATGCCACTAACTATCCATGTAGCCATTCTCAAAATGTCCGAAGGAATGTCCTTAGTCGGTCGTAGTTCGTCAACCTAGGTTCCGTCTGCATCCGAGGCTGTTCGTTCGTTTTTCTTTGCTTAGGTATTTTTTCCGGGTGGGGGTCGCAAGCCCACCGACCAAACCTCTTGAGTCATCTCTTACGACACGCAGAAGGCACGTGGGGCATATTCTATCATACATGTATATTTTTTGATTGCTTCTATTATCCCTCCCTGTTTTAATATTGCAACTAAAACTTATACAGGCATGGTCACTATGACCTATAGGGCTATCCACATTGACATGTTCCACTATATCCTCCTCATTGCTAAAAATCAAATCAAGTACACTCCCCTGCGTCCTATCTCTGTAATATGTTGCGTTAAAAAACAATCTCTCACTTTCTCTATAAACTTGTTTTCCAGGCTAACACTGTCCCGCTGGAGTAGTACAATTTGCCCAGTTGATCCTTGGTAAATTGAAATCTCCAATCAAAATCTTATATTTGTTCTCTCTATTATCTATTTCCTCCATTGCTTTCAGTAGGTTATCATCCTCTTCCCTACTATTATTTGGGCTTCTATATATAGAGGCAATTAGAATTGACCCTCTTGCACATTTTACTTCAATACACAAATACTCACAATACTGCGGTCTCATATCCACCTCATTTATCTTGAGCTCTTTTCTTACATATATAAACAGTCCTCTTCCAACCTCTGCTCTAATAGCATTCCTCTCATACAACTCAAAACCCTCCAAACTATACTCCACCAGTTCCCTTTCAATTCTAGCATTTTTTGGTCTTACTTCCTGTAAGGCTATGACATCAGGTTTTTCCTCTTCATCCTGCAACCTACATACCGTATCAGTTCTCTTTTCTTGTCCTGGGTAAACACATCAACATTGCTAAACACAATCCTTAATCTTTCTACCATTCCTTCAGCAGCTACATCATGCCGCTCCTCCTGTCCGTGCCCTACTCCCCTCCTCACACTACCGGTACTGTGTCTGCAGCTTCTTCTTCTCCTGTCTCTCCCCGAGACGCTTCCACCCTGCTCTCCACCTCTGCCACAACTTCTATCACATTCTCTTCCCTCCCAGATCTCCTTCTCCCTTCTATTCGTATAAACCACTTCTTCAATTTCCCGTCCCTCACTCTCCAGAAAAACTTCTTCTTATCCTCCTCACCCAACTTTCCATTTTCCTCATCAGCCTTTTCCTGTAGTTCCTGTAGTTCCTTTATTTTTTTTCTTTGTTCTATGCTCAAATCCTTCCTTAATCTTATATGTTTCAGTTCTTCATTTGTGTTTAGTCTCCAACTAAAATTTGTCACTGTCTCTGCCACTGCCCTGGTTTTAAACTGTACCCTTATAGGTCTCATCTCCCCCCTTCTATATCTACCTATCCTACTTACAGTTTCTTACAGTAGATCCTCTGGAAAAAGGCAAAGTAGGCCTGTGTATCCAGCTCAGTACCAGTACTTGCACTGCTGCGGTCGTTCACGGTGTTGGCGGCGGCGGTAGCAGATGCAACATTTTTACTATTCTGTAGTTTTGCTTTATAATCAAACTTCAAATCTTGTCTTCCCCATGCTTTATCAAGATTACTTTCAAACTCCCTTATTGATTCGGAATCGACTACATACTGGGGCAGTGCGTTCCACTCATTGACTCCCTGCCTAGGCAAACTCTTTCGTCTCTGTCTATCCTCTAACGTCTTCCCTTCATGCTGGAAGTTTGCTCACATTCAACCTGTCCCAAAGAAGGGTGACCGCTCTCAACCCTCCAACTATCCATTGCTCTTATCTCTTGTCTTTCTAAAGTTTTTGAAACTATTCTTGCTTCCAAATTTCTTAAGCATTTCTCTTCTCATAATCTGCTCTCAGATCGCCAGTATGGCTTCCTTAAGGGTCGCTCTACTGGTGATCTTCTTTCATATCTTACTAACTCTTGGTCATCCTCCTTTCGGGACTTCGGTGAGACTTTTTCTATTGCACTAGACATATCGAAAGCCTTCGATAGAGTCTGGCATAAATCTTTAATTTCTAAACTACCCTCCTTCGGTTTCTATCCCTCCATCTGTGCCTTTGTCTCTAATTTCCTTTCCGGCCGTTCCATAGCTGCGGTTGTGGACGGCCATTGTTCACTTCCTCACCCTATAAACTCCGGTGTTCCTCAGGGCTCTGTCCTATCTCCTATTCTCTTTCTAATTTTTATAAATGATCTCCTTAACTGTACCTTAATTCCCATCCATTCATATGCAGACGACTCAACCTTACACTACTCCATTAGTTTTTCAGAACGCCCCAGCCAGCAATCCCTCAACGACAAACGTAATGAAGCCATAGAACTCTTAAATTCTGATCTAAATACTATTTCCAATTGGGGCAGAGAAAACCTTGTTAACTTTAATGCTTCCAAAACCAATTTCTCCATCTATCTACCCGTCAGGATCTCCCAGCGGACTATCCCTTATTCTTCAACAATACAAAAATCAACCCTTCATTCTCTCAATATCTTGGTGTCTCTTTTCTTCTGCTCTCATTTGGAAGGACCATATTACCAGTCTTGCTAAGGCAGCCTCCCAGAAGCTGGGTGTGCTCAACCGCCTTAGGGGGTTCTTTTCCCCTGCACAGCTTCTTGCTCTGTACAGGGGCATAGTGCGCCCTTGTATTGAGTATTGTTCACATGTGTGGGGAGGTTCCTCTCACACCGCTCTCCTAGACAAAGTTGAAAGGAAGGCCTTTCGTATCATTAACTCCCGTCCACTCACCAACTCTCTGCAATCTCTCTCTCTCCGCCGCAATGTTGCATCTCTCTCGCTATTCTATCGCTACTATAATAATCAGTGTTCCTCAGAGCTATCCCAGTGCATACCACCTCCTTACGTAGGGCACGTGGTACCCGTCTTGCAACTCAATCCCACCCTACTCTGTGCAACTCTCCAACCCAAGAATGAAACGTTACTCTCAAACTTTCTTCTACTCAACATCTGAGCTCTGGAACTCTCTCCCAGAATCAGTCTTTCCCTCTTCCTATGACTTAAATTGCTTCAAACTCCGTGTGTCCAGGCATTTTGGCTCGAACGTCCCTTGATTTTGGCCCTGTCACTCTTTCAACTATGGGGGAGGCACTCGCTATAGGCAGTTATGCCTTTTGCCTCCCTCAATCACATAGAAAAAAAAAAAAAAAAAAAATTACCACTCTATCACAAAATGAGTTCTTTGCCTTCTCAAGCCTATTTCTTTCTTTGTAAATTTTCTTAGAGTGTCCCTCCCGCATCAAGAAGATACCTTCACACACATCCTCATCATACTTTCCTGACACTATCTTAAAAGTCTCTATTATATCCCCTCTCTTTCTCCTATATGCCAGTGTCGGAAGCCCCAGTGTCCTCAACCTCTGCTCATAGCCCGCGTTCTTCAACATTGGTACTAGCTTGCTAGCTCTCCTCTGCACTTTCTCCACTGCTTCTCTATCCTTTACCATATATGGAGCCTATACCTGGTTCGCATATTCCAGGTGCGGCCTAACCAGCGCTGTATAGAGATTCCTGAAGATTTCTTCGTCAAGTGACACAAATGTCCTCCTTATCAGCCCTACAATTCTATTGGCTTTGTTTATCTTTTCTACTAAATGTTCTGAGAAATTTAACTTATTGTCTATCACTACTCCTATATCCTTTTCTGCATTCACTTCCTCCATCGCTTCATACATACTGTATCCTACCTTGTCTATCTTGCTTGTCCCAATCCACATGTACTTTCATTTTTTTGGATGAAAAGGCATTAACCAATGCTCAGACCATCCCTTCATGCCCTCCACATCTCCTTGAAGCAAACCCACATCTTCCTTTTACTCTTCTATACAGCTTAGTGTCATCCGCATATAGGTATATCTCACTTCCATTAGTTATAACTTCAGGTAAGTTGTTGATAAATATAACGAACAGTAGTGGTCCCAACACAGGTCCCTGAGGTACCCCACTTGCAATTTCCCTCCACCCCGAGCCTATTCCATTCACCATTACCCTCTGTCTCCGATCTTTCAGGATCTTTTTGAGTTGGCAACAGTGTCAGCGTTCCTCATCTGGATCGTCTGACTTGTACCCCAGGGTCCCCGCTTATTTGGTGGTCTTCAGTGATCCTCTGATTGTTTGACCGCTCCCTGCTGGTCACTGCCGTCCGACATACTGGTCGTGCTGACACTACCTGCAAAACCCCTGCAATGGGGTACAGTAAACCCTCGCCATCTCGGACCTCTAGAAGTCGGAAACCCGTACTAGTCGGACTGGCTACGTCCTCTCGGACATGCACTTCGGTAGTTCGGACATTTCCGTCATCGTTCCGACAGTCTCTGACGTTGTCGGACTTTATATAAGTATTCGGAAAATGTCCGATATTATAGTTTTCAATTCCATTGCATTAGAAATGATTCAAAGATTACAAGAAGTCCAAATAAGACATAGTTATGTTAATGTATAAGGGAGTTACGTAGATGCATTAGAGAGATAGATAGATAGAAAGAGAGAGTTACAGAGGGGAGTGAGCGATAAACACGAACTATTATGAGACGGACTTAATTGGTTCTGAAAAGACAAAGGAGACTTTTATATTGACTCTTTTTCATGTTATTATTTGTGTGCTAGAAGGATAATATTGTTTTCAATTCCATTGCATTAGAAATTATTCAAAGATTACAAAAAGTCCAAATAAGACATAGTTATGTTAATGTATAAGGCAGTTACGTAGATGCATTAGATAGATAGATAGATAGAAAGAGAGAGTTACAGAGGGGGAGTGAGCGATAAACACGAACTATTATGAGACAGACTTAATTGGTTCTGAAAAGACAAGATAGATAGAAAGTGAGCGATAAACACGAACTATTATGAGACGGACTTAATTGGTTCTGAAAAGACAAAGGAGACATTTTTATTGACTCTTTTTCATGTTATTATTTGTGTGCTAGAAGGATAATATTGTTTTCAATTCCATCGCATTAGAAATTATTTATAGATTACAAAAAGTCCAAATAAGACATAGTTATGTTAATGTATAAGGGAGTTAGTTAGATGCATTAGAGAGATAAATAGATAGAGAGAGAGTGGCTAGGGGCAAGCGAGCGATAAAATACTAACATATACGAGACGGACTTATGTTTCTGAAAGACAAAAGAGACATTTTTATTTACTCTCTTTTTCATTTTATTATTTGTGTGTTAGAAGGGTAATATTGTTTTCAATTCCATCGTATTAGAATTGATTCATAGATTAAAAAAAAGACCAAATAAGACATAGTTATATATATGTATAAGGGAGATAGATGCATTAAATAGATATAAAAAAAAAAAAAAAAATCAATTTCTCTGGTGACGCGGACTTTCCTCTTCTAATTCGGAATTTTCCCTCTCTTAAGTCGGACATAAGTCGGACTTCGGACATCTCGGACTGGGTCTCCCCCCAATTAGTCCGAGATAGCGAGGGTTTACTGTAATAATAATAAGCATGTTACTTATTTCTCATAAGCGCCAATTTTTCCGAAGAATTCACTAGCGCTCGGAAAGAGAAAGAAAAAAGAACAAAATCAATGCATCAAAAGAAAGCTTATATACAACACACATTTTACAATCACTAGCAGTGGCAAAATAGCCAAAACTCTATAGCCATCTGTCATGACACCTCTCTCAAGATCATAGCTTCTCTCAAAGAGAAAAGTCTTAAGTTGTCTCTTGAAGCATTCAACAGAACTCAGTTGTCTCATGGACAGCGGCAACCTGTTATACAACCTCGGAGCCATGTAGGAGAATGACCTCTCAAAGAAACAAGACTGCTGGAAAGCCCTTGGTTCATCAAGACGAAAAGGGTCATTGTCATGACGCACAACTACACCATGGTGTGCCGGTGGATGCCTGAGCAGCTCCGCAAGGTACCTAGGCTCACCAAATTTGAGAACCTTAAAAGTCACTAAACACAACTTAAATTCTATTCTTGCTCTTACTGGCAGCCAGTGCAGTTATATTTGAAGAGATGTAGTAGGAGTTCTAGGTGGAACACCAAAAATTAGTCTTGCGGCCCTGTTAAGAACAGACTGAACTTTCTTTAAAATATAATTTGGAAGACCCACCAACAGGGCATTGCAATAATCAACACGAGAGAAGACCAATGAGTGAACCAACGTCAGGAGGCAACGTCTGGTTATAAACGGCTTCACCAAATAGAGATTTCTGATGTGCAAGTAACAACTTTTATCTATCTGGTTTACATGCTCTTTGAAATCTAATTGAGAGTTCACATATACACCCAGATTTTGAACAGAGTTGACCGGTCGCAGCTGAGATCCACCCACATTGATGGAGAGGGCACCTACCATATCATCAGCTCTTCTATTTCCTCGGATGATGAGAATATCAGTTTTACCATCATTTAGTTTAAGTTTTCTCGCTCTCATCCACTTCTTGATATCAGACATCAACAATTCCATCTTACTCCGTACATCAACTATATTTGTGATTCTCACATACATCTGGGTGTCATCTGCATAAAAGTGAAAGGTGACATTATGTGCACGAAGCAGAAGAGACAAACTACTGATATAAATTATGAATAGGATAGGACCTAAAACTGATCCCTGCGGAACACCATACTGCAGGGGTGTCGAGTTCAAGACCATTTGATTTACCATCACACTCTGGGATCTACCTGACAAGTACGACCCAAGAAGCAAGAGAGCAGAGTCACGCACACCACAATCGTAAAGATCACTCAATAGCAACTCGTGATCCACTGTGTTAAAGGCCGCAGAGAGATCAAGCAAGACCAATAGTGAGGCCTCACCATTGAAAATGTTCTCAACCAGATCATTATGTACTCTAATCAATGCTGTTTCAGTTGAATGATGCTGTCGGTAAGCAGACTGAAAAATTGGGATAGTTTAATTCTGCTGAAGTAGTGGTTGTAATTGGTCAAGTATTGCACGCTCTAATATCTTTGATATGAAGGACAGGTTGGAGACAGGACGATAGTTCAACATGTTCTCAACATCAAGTCCAGGTTTCTTTAGACTAGGTCGGAGTAGTGCATGCTTTTCAGACCGTGGGAAGTTACCTTCAGAGAAGCACTTATAAATTATTTTGGAAATAAACTCAACTGTGTGATCATAGACTCTTGGTAGCTTGGAAACATTTATGGGATCCAATGAGCAAAATGTTTTATTGAGGTTTCTTATGTAGGACGAGATCATGTCTACCTCTACTGAGTGAAAGGATGAGAGGACATTATTAGGAATGTGTCGGGGTTGGAGTACAACTGAAAGTTCTTCACCAACAGAAGCATCATCTAGTTCCTGTCTTATACCTCACTTCCATTAGTTACAACTTCAGGTAAGTCGTTGATAAATATAACGAACAGTAGTGGTTCCAACACAGATCCGTGAGGTACCCCACTTGTAATTTCCCTCCACCCCGAGCCTATTCCATTCACCAGTACCCTCTGTCTCCGATCTTTCAGGAAGGCTTCTTATCCATTTCACACATTTCTCCCCTATATTATAGCTTCTAACTTTCTCTATTAACCTTTTATGTGGGACCTTATCGAAGGCCTTCATAAAATCGCAATATACCACGTCTATTACATCACCATCCTCTAGAATTTGCATCCAATCATCTACCACCTTAATTAGCTGTAGTACTGTAGACCTCCCCACCAAGAATCTGAACTGTCTCCCACTGAAAAGTTGGTTTGATTTCATATGCTCCATTATTCCTTCTCTAATTACCATTTCCATTAGTTTACACACAACACTTGTCAAACTGACTGGTCTATAATTTCCTGGGTCATTTCTCTTTCCCTTCTTAAATATAGCTGTTATGTTCGCCTCTCTCCAGTCCATCGGAATTTGTCCTGTATTAAACGATACCTCAAATAACATTTCAATGGCTCTACTAACATCTCACCTCCTTCCTTTATGATTCTTGGGTGTATCCCATCCGGTCCCGGGGACTTACTTCTGTTCATTTTTTCTATAGCCCTTCTTATTCTAGCATGGGAAAACTCTATTAGTTCTAGTGCCGGTGCCTGTTTGATGGGAATAGTAGGCACTGCATCATCCGACTCCACTGTTAGTACCCCCCCCAAAGTATTTCCCCAGCACCTCTGCTTTCTCCTTATCAGTTTCCGCTCTACTCCCATCATCCAACCCCCCTACCAGTCTGGGATCCCTACTCTTCTTGTTAACTTTTCCTGAATGTACTTCCAGAATATTTTTGGATTATCCTTCACATTTCTAGCAATCTCTCTCTCTCTCTCTCTCCTTCACCCCCCTCCTTGTCTCCCACCTTATTTTATTGTTTATTTGTCTGCATTCCAGATCCACTTCTTTAGCTTCTATACTAGACCCCCTGTTCTATTTTAATAATTTTAGTCTATCCCACAATCATTTCTTTCTTCTAATCAATGTCCAAAGCTTTCTTTTCATTGGCAATTCTGGGTTCGTTCTTTTCCTCAATTTTGTTTTAGCCTTATATTCCCTTACTGGTACACTTTTGGATACAGCATTCTCCAGTTTGACTCTAATTTTCGTCCACATTCCTTCAGCGTCTTCACCGTTCAAGTATTCCCCCCAGTCAATGTTCAAACACCGTCTCAGCAGCTCATAATCTGCTCTATCATACATGTATATTTTTCTATTGCTTCTATTATCCCTCTCTGTTTTAATATTGCAACTAGAGCTTATACAGGCATGGTCACTACGACCTATAGGGCTATCCACATTGACATGTTCCACTATATCCTCCTCATTGCTAAAAATCAAATCAAGTACACTCCCCTGCGTCCCATCTCTATATCTTGTCATCTCTGTAATATGTTGCGTTAAAAAACAATCTCTCACTTTCTCTATAAACTTGTTTTCCAGGCTACACTGTCCCGCTGGAGTAGTACAATTTGCCCAGTTGATCCTTGGCAAATTGAAATCTCCAATCAAAATCTTATATTTGTTCTCTCTATTATCTATTTCCTCCATTGCTTTCAGTAGGTTATCATCCTCTTCCCTACTATTATTTGGGCTTCTATATATATAGAGGCAATTAGAATTGATCCTCTTGCACATTTTACTTCAATACACAATACACAATACACAAATTTATTAGTGTATATTGACGAACTCCATCATTGACGAACATGCCTATTACATAAGGCATCCTCTTCAAACACTAATCCGCCGTAGTTTGAATCTACCGCGCAAAGCATTTAAAAAACTGAGGAGCCTTCATCATGAGCGCATGCGACCTCACTCATGGCTTCAGTCATAATGAATTGGGTTCTCACTACGAAAAAACTTCGTAAAAAATAAAAACAAAAAGAAAATAAGAATAACTATCCAATAAGCTTTCCATCATATCGTGGATGTACTTGTGTGGATCTTTGACCAGACGCTGATTCAGGCGTCATTCTTCCTTCTCTGCTCTGCGCTCGCCCCACCCGGACGTGTCTCCCCACGCTCCGCTGGTTCCGCATTTGCTGCGTCCCTAGTGAGTTTTTTTCACTTGTTTACTCCGGGATGTATCGAGTAAGGTTAGGATATGCGTAGCAGGAGTGTCCTGGGCTGGTTGCCCGCAGTGCAGTGTATTTTGGGTCGTGTGTTTGGGGCATCTATTTCGGATGTACCCTCGTGGTCCTGTTTTGGACGTTTGAACTTTTTCACAATTAGTTAGCTTGTGATGCAGGCGGCTTTCATTACGCGCTTTTTGCTGCCTTCTATCTTTCTGATGAGGTAGCGTTTGTTTTGCTGACGTTCCCAGCGTATTTTTCTTCACTTAGTGAAGTTTTTTCTGGGTCCCGAGTCAGTCTTCCCTTTGCCGGAAGTATTTGCTACAGTGGTGTGTTGGCGGTGTTTCCTGTTGTGATATTTCCAGTGCTTTTGTTTATATTTCAAAGTTTTTTGTGCCGTCTGCCTAGGCCTAGCCAGCCACTCGTAGCTTTGCCACATGTACAAGTGTTATTGATTTATTTTTATAAATATGTCCTACTGTGTCATGTTTATCCTGGTTTAGTTGTGTATTGGCTAATTTCACGGACTATGTATGTTTCCTGGATTAGTTGTGTATTGGCTAATTCCACGGATTATATTTGTGGGCCCTAGGTTAGTTGTGTTTTGGCTATCTCTCGGGTCCTATGTGCGTTCAGATGGTTTCTGAACGGGGTGGGTTACTTTCCGGCGGGTTTTTCTCGGTTACACCATGAAAACCCCGGCCGAGAGCCAAGTTTTGGCCACGCGTGGTTTCAAAAACAGGCATGTGTCCCCGGCGAGTAGGTGTCTGTGGCTCTCCAGGACTGCGTCTCTGTGGTGGTGCCTGTTTCAGGCTCCCTATGATTCCCGGGGGAATGGCTGTACCCATCTAACATTGTTCATGCGGGCATATGTTATGAAGTTTTTCTACCCGGTTTTACAAACCAAAGGGAAAAAACCTAGCTGTTGTTGTGGGCTTTCCTCCCCGGCGATCTTTTACAAAGAAGTGGGGATAGGAACTTATGGGGTTAACGTTTAAACATCAGATCTCACCCGGCGGGTGCACCTTGGTAGGGTGGGATGAACGAATTGGTAATTCAGTTTCGTTAACCGGTCCATTTAGTGATACTATATGTATCGCCGCCTTCACACATACGGCGATCGAAGGCTCAATTAGGGTTAACATCTTTTTCATAAGTTTTTCACACCCGGCGGGTGCTCCTGGGAGGAGGAAATAAGGAATTTACAATTCAATTTAGTTAACCAAATAATTGAGAGATACGTTAATGTATCGCCGCCTTCAACATACGGCGATATATGTGACAATTCATTAGAAGTCAGATCTCGTATCAGCCTGCCCAGTGTTAATCTGCTACATAATTCAGGGGCCGGCGTCTTTGTGGGGGGTTGTTTTCCAAAATTGAATCTTGAAACAGTCACCACCAGAAAGACTATGTTTATAAACCCCATACTGGTCTTTTATATTATGTCAGAGGGTATTCTTAACTTTCTTAAGACATGTCTAGATATTCGGAAATCTTTATAGAACCCCGCCGCGTAACGAGCTGTGATCGTTGTGACATTCCGTCTCGAGACATTCCGTCTCGTTTGCTTCAAGGAGATGTGGAGGGCATGAAGGGATGGTCTGAGCATTGGTTAATGCCTTTTCATCCAAAAAAATGCAAGTACATGCGGATTGGGACCAGCAAGATAGACAAGGTAGGATACAGTATGTATGAAGCGATGGAGGAAGTGAGTCCAGAAAAGGATATAGGAGTAGTGATAGATAATAAGTTAAATTTCTCAGAACATTTAGCGGAAAAGATAAACAAAGCCAATAGAATTGTAGGGCTGATAAGGAGGACATTTGTGTCACTTGACGAAGAAATCTTCAGGAATCTATATACAGCGCTGGTTAGGCCACACCTGGAATATGCAAACCAGGTGTGGGCTCCATATATGGTAAAGGATATAGAAGCAGTGGAGAAAGTGCAGAGAAGAGCTAGCAAGCTGGTACCAACGTTGAAGAACGCGGACTATGAGCAGAGGTTGAGGACACTGGGACTTCCGACACTGGCATATAGGAGAAAGAGAGGGGATATGATAGAGACTTTTAAGATAGTGTCAGGAAAGTACGATGAGGATGTGTGTGAAGGTATCTTCTTGATGCGGGAGGGAACAAGAACGAGAGGACACTCTAAGAAAATTTACAAAGAAAGAAATAGGCTTGAGAAGGCGAAGAACTCATTTTGTGATAGAGTGGTAAATGAGTGGAACGCACTGCCCCAGTATGTAGTCGATTCCGAATCAATAAGGGAGTTTGAAAGTAATCTTGATAAAGCATGGGGAAGACAAGATTTGAAGTTTGATTATAAAACAAAAATACCGAATAGTAAAAATGTTGCATCTGCTACCGCCGCCGCCAACACCGTGAACGACCGCAGCAGTGCAAGTACTGGTACTGAGCTGGATACACAGGCATAGTTTGCCTTTTTCCAGAGGATCTACTGTAAGACTACTGTAAGTTACCCGGCGGGTTATTAACACTTGTGTACATACATACATACATAACATTTTAAGACTGAGTGTTCCACACATAAGTGCAGTTTCAGTCTCTTGTCCTAATGGCGGCGTTCCAGGCAACCCTGTTAAGGGCTGCTTCACTTGTCAAGTTCTTGGATTTGAGATCGGCGCGTATAGTCCGATCCCAGGTCTTCCTCGGTCCACCCCTTGGTGCAGCTCCCTCCACAATCACAGACCTGCATTTTGTCACCCAATTTTGTTCATCCATTCTCTCCACATGTCCATACCATCCCAGTCTACTTGTACGCATCACCTCGCTAATACTCTTTATACCTAAACGTCTCCTCAGCTCAACATTTGTTATTCTATCCTGTAGCCTGGCCCCACACATCCATCTCACCATTCTCATCTCATTACGCTCTCATTACGCATGTTCTCATCTCATTACGCATGTGCGAACATGTTGGGTTAACCTTATGAGCATTAATTCCTGGAAATTTTCTTCTTTTTCCAGGGCTGGGCTCCGGCGGACCAATACAGAACCTGCAGTAGTTTTCCCACCAGTCTCTGTCATGGCTACCTTTGCCCAAGTTTTTGCTTTATGCATTACTGAAACCTGTGCTGGTATCCCTCTTTTTGCGCACACTCTTTGTATCAAGTGTGTTAAATGTCTAGACCGTTCAAGGGGTCTGTGGGTGATGCGCAACTGTTCCTTTTGCTCCCAACTCAGTGTAAAAGTACTATAAGACAATGATAAGACCGCAGCGGTCGCCTTACGAGAAGTTAGGCAACAAATGGCAGCTTATACTACGATTGTGGCTCATAAGTCACTTCAATGTGATAACGTCCCTCTTTGGGATAGGCTTCTAATTGAGCACCCTCCCCCTAAACGTTCCTCTCGAGTAACTATCCGTAAGCCGGCAGAGACTGGACAGGGTTCTGTGTCATCTCCGGCCCCAGCTACTTCGAAACGTCAACGAGAGCCTACACCCCCGGCGGCAGCCTCCTCGTCTCGGGCGAGATCTAGGTCTAGGTCACCACTTAGACACCAGCCACCCAGTCTTGCCTCTTCACCATGGAGTAAGAAGAGTAAGACGGAAAGTTCCACCAGTGGTCACGGCGATAAATCCTCCAAATCAAAGAGTAGTTCACGGTCACACCGCAGCCATAAATCTTCGAAAAAGGATTCCCATGATAGAAAGGCCTCCCGACATTCGCCAGTTTCTAGAACTTCTCGTCATACCTCTACCCCAGACAGAGCTAGTGTTCGGTCTCAGGGGTCCAGTGTAGTGCCTGTACCTAAAGATAATTTACCTATTAGCATTTTAACCCTGGATTTGGAGAGTTCAGGGAGCTCAGTGGTTGAGAGTGTTTCGGACTCCCAAGGGAGTGTAGGCCAAGGCCTAGGTGTTTGGCGATATTCTCGACCAGCGCCTGACCACCCACTTCTGGCTCAAACTATTCACACAGTGGCTGACGTCCACCGGGACGCGGCGATCCCATCCTCTATTCCTGACTTATCTTGGCAGCAAGATGGTACCCCAGCTTCGGCGGAATCTTCTCATGAGGAACAGGATGATAAAGACGAGGTTTCAATTATATCGGATATGGAAGTGCAAGAGTCGGGTTCAGGCTTAGACGCCGCACAAGATCTTATTGATTCACCATTGAGTACATCATCAAATAAATTTGTCACAGCACAGGAAATTGATGGGCTACTAGTTAATGCTTTATCTAAATTTTTTGGCCAACAGCCGGAAACTCCCACAGTGGACTTGGGAGCTCCCACGACAAGCTCTACGGTACGGCCTCTGATGACTTCTATTGCTTTGACTCAGATCCCTCACCCTCCCTCTATGTCACCATCGGTGGTTACTAGGCCTGCTACGGCGGCATTGACCACTTCGAATGTAAGGGTTATAACGGATGTCAATCCGCCCCCTTTAGACAAAGCGCCTCTCAGAAAGGTAGCTATGCCCTTGCTTTACGGCCCAGACGAGTCATGGGTCCCTTTGACCCCCACTAAGCCAGAGCTCGCCCAACCTACCTTGTCAGGGGAACTCCCAGTGCCGCACGAGTGGGTCATCCAGGGCAATAAATCTAAGAAATTAAGGGCCTTGGATACTTTGGGGAATGTACTAGATGTCAATATCAAGGCTATACCTAGTTATTATCACCAGGACTATTTTGTTTATACTGCTAAGCCTGCTTTACCCTCTGCCTCAGCTTCAAAATTGTTTTCTGACTGGTCTAAGCATGATGGGTTTAATGACATTAAGACACTGTCAGCTCTCACTCCAGAACTCGATTTGCAAACCGTCACAGACGCAGCCGCGAATCCAGTCGTGAAGGTGGGGCAGTTGGGTCCAGGACCTTGGGTGGAATGGGAGACAGAGGCTCAAAACTTTGCGACCACATTTACTTCCAAAACTTCCCACCAGATCCCTCAAGATACTCATTCTTGGTTCTCCATGCCAGTGTGTTCTGCCGGCGGAGTCCCTTCAGCTTTGTTTGCTTTCTTAGCTGCCCCTAAAATTAATCTTTGTGAACTAAAAGACCCTTTCACTACCCCTACCCCAACTCACCTAGACCGAGAATTTAGGCTACGGGGGAAAGCTTTTCGACTGTTCTCCCAATACATAGTGTCACAACAGGTAGCAAAGTCATTGCTCCGGTCCACTCAGGCAATCGCAGACGCGGATGCCAGACGATCGGTTGAACTGTCCCGGCGACTGCTTCTTCAGTCGTCAATCCAATCATTAGGTGACATACGCACAGCCTTGCTTGAGGCAGTACGAGCGAGACAAGATCTCAGAATGTCCTTGGTACGGAAGATTCCTGATCGCATTGCGAATCAGGTGATCATGTCACCAGTGCTCACTCCCTCTTTAATGTCCCCTGAAGTGTGGCGAACAGTTTTTAATATGCCTCAGGCCTTTAAACATAGTCCCACCCCTTCTAAGAAACCTGCCTTTAACTTCCCCAAACCCAGGCCAGTCGCTAAGGCTCAGCCGGGGGGATCTAAGCCCTTTCTTCCACCTAAGTCCTCCTCCCCTCAAGGTCAGTACAGGCATAGACAGGGTAGGTTTTCAGGTCAGAGAGGACGCGGCTATAATAAGCCAGGTCAGGGCCCGTCTTCTGCCAACGCCAGCCAGCCGGCGAAGCGGCTACCACCACCAACTCCACCACCATCAAAAAACTAAAGTCTCTCTCACTCCCGGTGCCAGTCTTAAGGCCGGTGGATCCGAGGGTAGTACAGCCGGCGAACCCTTGTCTGCTAACTGGGTCGTTCCGAACGTGTCACCAAGTATGGCCGTTAAACACTTGGGCACGGATGGTGGCACGCAAAGGCATCACTTGGCAGTGGCTCCGGCGACCTCGCTTACGTCAGCCGACAACGGCGAATCTAGTTTCTTTAGAGGTGGAGTCACTGGTCCAGGAAATGATTGCCAAGAATGTCATCATCCCGGTCCCTCCAAATTACCCCGTATTCACGTCCAAGCTATTTTTGGTTCCCAAAAGGGACAGTGTTCAGATGAGACCGGTCGTAGACCTGTCGTATCTGAACCTTCACATTCACAACGAGTCATTCAGAATGTTAACAGTACACCAAATCAGGCTAACACTTCCGCCGGGAGGTTGGATGTGTTCCCTAGACCTGACAGACGCTTATTGGCACGTATCGGTAAACAAAAGATTTCAAAGGTTTCTGGCCTTACGGATCAGGCATCAAAATTTTGTTTTTCAGAGGATGCCATTCGGTTTGAACCTGGCACCTCGATTATTCACGAAATTAGTCCGGCAAGCCCTGATGCCATTGTTAAAGAAAGGAATCAGAGTTTTGTGGTACCTAGACGACTGGCTGGTGGTGGCAGAGACAGAGCAATTATGCATCAAACATGTCAACATAGTTTTAAATCATGTCAAAACTCTAGGCTTCAAGGTAAATCTGGTAAAGTCAAACCTTGTTCCCTCACGAGTAGTTCAGTGGATAGGGCTGGTTTGGGACACAGCTGCTCTCACTCTGAGTCAGAGTGTGGACAATCGAAACAGGTTTTGCAGGAAACTGTTCATGTTTCTTCACAGTCTGACTACGACACGGAGGATCTGGGAGTCTCTGGTCGGCTCTCTCAACTGGATTCAACTAACTGTAATGTTGGGCCGGTTGAAAGTAAAACGTTTAATATTGGAAGGCAACAAATATTTCCCACTCTTACCGGCGGGAAAATTATGGCCCATACCAAAATTAATCCACACCTTACTAGCGGTCTGGGCGAAGATGGAAATGTTGCACTCAGTAATGCATGGACCTCTCCTCCGCCAACGGTATGGGTAGACACGGATGCGTCAGGCACAATAGGGTGGGGTTTTCAGTCAAACCAGGGGCACCAGGGTCAGGGGCTTTGGTCCCACTTAGAAATCTCTCACATCAATGTCAAAGAATTACTAGTCCCCTTGTATTTCCTTCAGGCTCACGGCTCTACTTTACGGGGCAAGTCGGTGGCCTTCAGAATGGACAATCTGAATGCAGTTCACTGTATTCAGAAACAGGGGTCAACGAGATCACGGAAGTTGCTAAACGTGTCGGAAGAGATTTTTACTCTAGCCAACAGGCTAGACATTTATCTTCACGCATCGTATCTCCCAGGCGTAGCAAACGTCTGGGCAGACGCTCTGTCCCGGAGACAGAGCACGACAGTAGAATGGGAGCTCAAGCAACCCATTTTCAACCTAATGATTGCAGAGCTCTACCATCCACAAGTGGATCTGTTTGCGTCCGAGGAGACTCACAAACTCCCTCTATACCTCACCCGCCGGACGAAAACGCCGGCAGGGGGGCCAGACGCCCTAGTGACAGACTGGAACAGATGGAGCTCCCTCTATCTGTTTCCGCCGCCAGACGCGTCACTAATGTGCCACGTAGTGAACAAACTACGAAATTATCGAGGCTTAGTCTCGCTAATCGCGCCCCTGTGGCCGGCGCAGTTATGATACCAGCAATTAAAGACGTGGTGCCCGCACCCGGTGTCGCTCCCGGTCGAGTATTTCCACTTAGACACGATTGGCAACCTAGCGACCTCGCTGACTTTTGCATTATGGACATTCAAGAGGCCAAGTGGCTAGCGCCATATGGTAGAGATGTGACCAATAAATTAATAAATCAATATACTCAGTCTACGAAACGACAGTATCAATCACATTGGCAAGCCTTTACTTCTTGGATCATTAGAACAGAACAGACTGTGCCCTCAGTGGCGTTAGTTTTTAATTATTTGAATTATCTGTTTGAGCAGAAACGTTTATCTGTGGTAACGTTAATAAATCACTTAACTGCGATTAGAGTGCCATTTTTAGACCTTACAGGTCTCTCCATACCGGTAGCGGAGGAAACAGGTTTTATGAGAGCATGTTTTAAACTCCGCCCACCTCCCCGCCAGCTCATGCCTACTTGGTCTCTGGACAAAGCATTATTTATTAGTGGCCCCTCCATCATTGACGAACATGCCTATTACATAAGGCATCCTCTTCAAACACTAATCCGCCGTAGTTTGAATCTACCGCGCAGAGCATTTAAAAACTGAGGAGCCTTCATCATGAGCGCACGCGACCTCACTCATGGCTTCAGTCATTATGAATTGGGTTCTCACTACGAAAAAACTTCGTAAAAAATAAAAACAAAAAGAAAATAAGAATAACTATCTAATAAGCTTTCCATCATATCGTGGATGTACTTGTGTGGATCTCTGACCAGACGCTGATTCAGGCGTCATTCTTCCTTCTCTGCTCTGCGCTCAGCCTGCCCGGACGTGTCTCCCCACGCTCCGCTGGTTCCGCATTTGTTGCGTCCCTAGTGAGTTTTTTCTCATTTGTTTACTCCGGGATGTATCGAGTAAGGTTAGGATATGCGTAGCAGGAGTGTCCTGGGCTGGTTGCCTGCAATGCAGTGTATTTTGGGTCGTGTGTTTGGGGCATCTATTTCGGATGTACCCTCGTGGTCCTGTTGTGGACTAGTGATCGTTTCACAGTTGAGTTAGCTTGTGATGCAGGCGGCTTTCATTACGCGTTAATTATTGCTGCCTTTTATCTTTCTGATGAGGTAAGCTTTGCTTACTGACGTTCCCAGCGGTTTTTTCTTCACTTAGTGAAGTTTTTCTGGGTCCCGAGTCAGTCTTCCCTTTGCCGGAAGTATTTGCTACAGTGGTGTGTTGGCGGTGGTTCCTGTTGTTATATTTCCAGTGTTTTGTGTATATTTCAACATTTATGATGCCGTCTACTTAGGCCTAGCCAGCCGCTCGTAGCTTTGCCACATGTACAAGTGTTATTGTTTATTTTTATAAATATGCCCTACTGTGTCATGTGTATCCGGGTTTTAGTTGTGTATTGGCTAATTCCTCGGACTATGTTTGTTTCCTGGTTTAGTTGTGTATTGGCTATTTCCACGGATTATTGTGTGGACTTAGGCTAGTCGTGCGTGGCTTTCCTTCGTGTCCGTTGTTCGTTCAGATGGTGTCTGAGCGGGGTCTGAGCGGTGTCCGGCGGGTTTTTTCTCGGTTTCACCATGAAAAAAAAAAACCCCGGCCGAGAGCCGTGTTGGGCCACCCGAGGTTTCAACACAGGCTTGTGTCCCCGGCGATGAGGTGTCTGTGGCTCTCCAGGACTGCGTCTCCTGTGTTGGTGCCTGTTTTCAGGCTCCCTTTGATTCCCGGCGGAATGGCTGTACCCATCAAAAAACATTGTTCATGCGAACATATGTTATGAAGTTTTTCTACCCGGTTTTACAAACCACAAGAAAAAACCTAGCTGTTGTTAAGGGCTTTCCTCCCCGGCGATCTTTTACAAAGAAGTGGGGACAGGAACTTATGGGGTTAACGTTTTGACATCTCACCCGGCGGGTGTACCTTGGTAGGGTGGGATGAACAACTAAGTCATTTCAGTTAGTTAACCGATCCATTTTAAGGGATACTTTATGTATCGCCGCCTTTACACTTACGGCGATTGAAGGTTCAATTAGGGTTAACATCGTTTTTACACCCGGCGGGTGCTCCTGGGTGGAGGAAATAAGGAATTTACAATTAAATTTCGATTTAATCACTTAATTAAGTGATACGTTTAGGTATCGCTGCCTTCATACTTACGGCGATCTTGTTGTGACAATTCGTTAGAAATCAGATCTCGTATCAGCCTGCCCTGTGTTATTCTACTAAAATATTTCAAGGGCCGGCATCTTTATGGGGGGTTGTTTTTGTTCCAAAATTGAATCTTGAGACAGTCACCACCAGAAAGACTATAAACGCCATGCTGGACCGTTATATTATGTCAGAGGGTATTCTTCACTTTCTTAAAAAGATATGTTTAGATATTCTGAGCCCCGCCGCGTAGCGAGCTGTGATCGTTGTGTCATTACATCTCGTTACCCGGTGGGTTAGTAACACTTGTGTGCGAACATGTTGGGTTAACCTTATGAGCATTAATTCCTGGAAATTTTCTTTTTTTCCAGAGCTGGGCTCCGGCGGACCAATACAGACCCGGCGGTAGTTTTCCCCACCAGACTCTGTCATGGCTACCTTGGCCCCAGTCTTTGCTTTATGCACTACCCCTACCTGTGCCGGTATCCCTATTTTTGCGCATACTCTTTGCATAAAGTGTATTTATTTACCTAATTTACCTAATTGTAGTTTACAGGAGTTGAGCTAAGCTCGTGTTGTCCCGTCTCTCAGTCTACTTTTTATCCAATTTTTTCTTGAAAATATGGATGTTCCTTGCCCCTACCACCTCCTCCTCCAGGCCATTCCATTTGTCAATACATCTATAGGGGAAGCTAAACTTCCTGATATCGTTCTTGCAGGTAGGTCTTTTTACTTTGTAGCTGTGGCCTCTAGTTATTCCTGTATCCATAATTAATATATCCTCCCTATCCAGCCTCTCCAGCCCCCGGGTACATTTGTACATCATTATCATGTCTCCCCTCTCTCTCCTCTCTTTTAGACTCGGTAGATTTAATTTGTCTAGCCTCCCTTCATATGGCAGTTCTCTGAGACTTGGAACCAATCTAGTGACTGCTCTCTGGATTCTTTCTAACTTGTGAATATGCTTCTTTAGATGCGGGGATGTGTTAAATGTCTAGACCGTTCAAGGGGTCTGTGGGTTATGCGTAATTGTTCCTTTTGCTCCCAATTAGCTGTCAAGGTCCTATGCGACTGTGGTAAACTATCAATGGAAGTTAAATATTACTAAGCTATAATGAATCAAATCAAATCAATCTAAATGAATACTCTATATCTAAATTGAATTCAATCTGAAACAAGCTAATTTATATCCAAAGGTCTCACATAATAAATGTATATAATTATAGGGTAAGGTTATAAGGGTTAATATTAGCCAGGAATTAACTCACCAATAGTTCCACGTGGCAATGAGGCAAGGGAGAACGTTTTACCCAATATGGCGGTTGACAATGGGGAACGAGACTTCGGTCCCAAGACACGAGTCAAGTTAAAGAAAGAATAAATGATTACATGGGAATGGACATGATTATTATAATTTATGCTTATCTATCAGTCAGTTATGATGTCGATGAGAGCGTCGTGATGGTGTAGCTGTGTGTATTGCTGTATGTGTATTGTGATTAGAGGCACAAAAGCACGATCAACTGAGGGCGGAAAATTAGATGTTAACTGGTTGGTGTTCGTGAAGGCTCTGGCGTACTGTACCTCAAAAGCACACCTTGCTGCCTTGGCAAACAGCCAGGAGCCCAAATTATCGTACCGCATTTAGGTTGCTCTATACGATAAATTATATTAATATATACGATAAATTCATATATACTACATAAGACCATGGCAATATTGCTTAATAGCATATTAGGCCTTTTATAACTTAACTTATTTACAATCTTATAATATACGATCTACTTGTCCTACGTCGTGCTGTAGGAGAGATCGTGACGTCACAGAGACATACAAGATCACAAAAGAGTCATATTCTATCGTATTTATACGATACACTCCCCCCACAAAAAAGACCTGAACCCCACCTTAAACCTAAAGTTGCCCAGAGGCTATCTTCTGACGCCACAAGTCGACGGCGCCAGCAGCAGCGCGTCTGGGACGCGTCCCGGTCCGAGAATGATCACCATCAGTAAGAGGCGAGTCGTTCCTTTGAGAATCCTCGGACCCAGCAATAACAGGTGGAGCATCAGATTGCAATGCGGAATCGAGCTCCAAAGCGTACAAACGTGCGATAGGACGAACAGTAGTTCCAGTGGCTGTCTTTAATAGCGCCACCCGCTCTACAGAGTCTGCCCCCTTGTATACCTCCAATACGCGGCCTAATTTCCAGTATAAACGAGGACTATCTTCTTTAATTAAAACAACTTCGCCAACTGTAGGTGCCGTTGGTCGACCAGAGGGAGTAACACTCCTTTCCCTCAATGCTAGCAGATATTCACTAATCCACCGTTTCCTAAAATCCTCGATTATCCTGGATATATACTGGTATCTCTTAGACACCGCTACCTCAGAGTACAACGAGGGATCCTCTAACTCTACTATGGATTGGAAATCAGATGGAAACGCAGTCAATGGTTTCCCATATAGCAAGTGAGCTGGCGTTAATGGTATTGGTTCTTGCAGGTCGGTGTACACGTATGTAAGCGGGCGATCATTCACGACTGCCTCTATCTCTGTGAGGACTGTTGTCAACTCACTCTTCTTTAATAGAGCACGTCCTACAACCGCTCTGAGTCCTGACTTTACTATGCCGACACACCGTTCCCACATTCCACCAAACCAAGGTGCCTTAACTGGAATGAACCTCCATTCGCACTTCTTCTCTCCCAAAAAAGTGATGATAGCAGGATCACTACTCATATCCTTTAGATATTTTGATGCTTGGACATAAGTGGGAGCATTGTCGCTAAGAATGAGTTGAGGGAATGAACGACGGGCACAAAACCGTCTAAACGCCAGCATAAATTCTTCGCTAGACATATTATCACATAGTTCTAGGTGTACCGCTCGAGATGTTGCACAGGTAAACAATAATATATAAACCTTATCACTCTCCCTCGTCTTCAATGCCCCTGTGTAATCTAATCCTACCGCTTGGAAAGGTTCTACGTGCTTTACACGGCATTCAGGTAGAGGCGGAGCTGGTCCAGTTGCATATGGTTTACCCTTTAGTCTCTGGCATATTACACACTTTCTCACTACGCGTCGAGCTACTTGTCGAACTCTGGGTATCCACCATGTGAGACGTAAATTTGATATAATATGACATACCCCGTAGTGTTTTACTTCCCTATGTGCACGTATGATCAATAGATCAGTAACGTGATGTCTTGTTGGCATAAGTATAGGTCGGTTTGTGCCGTCTGGTACACCCGACCACTTCAGGCGACCCTCACACCTGATGAGGCCATTGTCTAGGTGCAACCTTAGTTGACGCACTATATTAGGCATTAATGTCTTATTCGAGCCTTTCAAGGATTCTAATTCATTGGAAAAGGTTTCTACTTGAACCCATTTGATCAAAGTTACTTCAGCTGCTTTAAATTCACGAGCATCAATGTTGTGACCCCTGTTGCAGAGTTGGCCCGTTACTTTAAGCTTGAGATTGGATACATATCGCAACACCCAAGCTACAACTCTGACTAATTTATTATAGTCACCGAATCTTGCCCACTTTATGATAGGACCCGGTGGCTCATTTGGTTGGGCTGTAACTGCCACTGTTTCCAGTGGCAGAAGTCCCTCACCAACAGCATGCCATATAGTCCATTCACTTTCATGGAGCAGCCACTTTGGACCATGCCACCACAATTCGGACTTCATTAACTGGCTAGCCGTTATACCCCTAGTTATCAGATCACTAGGGTTTTCCTTTGTATTTACATAATGATAAGCAACGTCTGGCAAAAGGGCTCTAATCTCATCTACCCTATTCCGCACATAAACTGGCAGAGACTTCTTGCTATGTATCCAGTTGAGTGCGACCTGACTATCGCACCATACATGAACGATTTCAATATTTAATTCGCTCTCGTATGCTGCGCGTACATGTTGCACCAGACGTGCTAATAGCAGCATGGCAGTCAATTCCATTTTAGGGATAGTTACCTTTTTAACCGGGGCTACCTTGGCCCGGGCTGTAACTAAATGTGCCCCAAATGAAGTAACAACATATATGGCTACCCCGTATGCCGTGGCGCTAGCATCGCAAAACGTGTGTAACGTAACGTCACCGAACGCCGCCACTTTACGAGGTATAGGTTTAGTACATAGGATGGCATATTCATTCAACAGCAATGTCCCTTGGTCATTCAGGTCCTCAGGCAAACTGTCATCCCATCCTATTTTACGTCTCCAAACTTCCTGCATTAGAATCCTAGCTCTTATGGTAACAGGTAATGCTAGACCCAAAGGATAAAAAAAATTGCGCAACTTTGCTCAACAGACTTCTTTTTGTGTGCGCTCCTGTCTGCTGAGCAAAAGACCTTGTTTGAAAAGTTAGTATGTCATGTTTAGGTTGCCAGATCATCCCCAAATTTCTGGACTTTTCCTGGTTAAGAGATGCCGTACCATCCACTTGTATTAAACTCTGAAGATCTTCACTATTAGTAACCCACTCGCGGAGAAATAGATGTGCATCCGCAAACAATCTGCGTGCTTGCCAGTATGCATACAACAAATCATCTTGACTATCGCTAGTACCCTGCAAATTGTCAATGTATAATCCGTGAGATAGTTTACTTGTGTCCTCATGAGTGTCAGCTAGATGTTTTCTGATTGTGGCATTTAACAAAACTGCGAGCAAGTGGCCCCAAAGAGTACAACCCGAAAACGGTATATTATGATGGGACTTTCAGAGTCGCTAATGTCGCCGAACCAAAGAAAGCGGGTAACATCTCTATCTTCCTCCTTTAGCTTGACCATCAAGAATGCTTTCTCGATGTCACTGGTATAGGCGTACTTTCCCAGCCTAAACCGCAATAGATGTTGGGACAGGTCCGACACCATGGACGGACCTGTCAACAGGCAGTCATTTAGACTGGGTTGTTGTCCTTGGTGGGCAGAACAGTCATACACCACCCGTATTGGTGTGGTGATGCTGTCTTTCTTTACCCCATGATGGGCCAGATAGTGAACCCTACCCTTCTTACACGGTTCCTTGACATCGACTCTCTCTATAAAGCCCCTATCCTCATAACTCCGAAATACATCGTAATACGCCTGGCGCGTGCTCGGTTCGTTAGACAACTTCCGCTACAATGCGCGCAAGCGACCTAATGCCAAACCATAGTTGGTAGGCAGGTTTATCTCACTGTTCTTCCAGGGTAAACTAACTTTATATTGCTTGTCTGAGGCACAGTAGCACACAGACTCGTCAAACCTTTGTAGCGCAACTTCCGAGTCATAATCAGTCTCCATAGGATTAATGCCTATGTGATCCAATCTCCACAGTCGTTCCAGGTCGAACTCGGCAGCCATCTTAGGGTCACTAGGTTGGGAATCCTCCCTTCCCAACTCCTCTGCCGCGGTTACATTGACTCTATATATCGAGACCGTGTCGACCAGGACCTTTGACTGTGTAGTATGCACCTTTCCGCTCATGCAGTATCCAAATTTAGTGGGGATTAAAATTACACCACACATCTTTTTAAATCCAGGGTATACTACTTCATAATAATGATCCACACCAAGTAGAACATGCACCTCACTCTGATTTCCCATGGGATCTGACAAGTTAACCCCTTTGCTACGTAATGCGTGTTCCACCTTCTTCACACCCACAGATACATATTCTGGTAGGGTGTCTACTACGATACAAGTCATAAAGTACCGGTTTTTACGATAGAAATATGAGATCTCCGCTATCTCGTAGTCTTGTTTATCAGTAACCCCTGTGAAGCCCTGTAATCGAAGAGTCTCAGCCCCTACGATTCGGTGCTTCAGTCCCACTAGTACGGACCTCTTTATAAAGGAACGTTGAGACCCTTGATCTAGAAGTACCCGACAAACTTTGTTACTGTCATTACCTTCCATGGGAATCTGTATTGTGGGCAATATAGTGGTGTCTTGCGTGCCACAGTTGTAGTACCCTCATTTTTGACGTCTTTGACTTTATCTGCTGTAGGACACAACTTATCAAAGTGAGGTCCTTTGCAGTGGCGACAGGGCCTTAAGTATGTAGCAGTACATTGTCCCTGCTTACCATGTTCTTTACTTAGACAACCTACACATAGCTTCAATCTTTTCGCCTGTGCTAGTTTTGTCTCATTTGTTGGGTATTTTATGCAGAAACTCCATTTATGTTTGTTGTTACATAGCTTACATAGAATCTGAGCAGGTTTCTTATACGCACCCTCTTTCTTTACTTTAGTCCCCACTGTCATGCTTACTGTTCCCCTCTTCTCCACATTCTCACTCCCTCCCGACTCATACATTCTCCCTTTGTTCAACTGTAGATTATTGATCTCCTTGCTGAACTGAGTTTTGAACTCCCCCAGCTCAAATGATCTTACCTTATCAAGTATTGCCATAGGAAGCTTCTGACGCAAGATAATGACTATCATTTCCTGCGTGGTAAGCCCTAGGGTGTCTAGCAATCGAGTATGGCACTCCATATTTGCCCTGAAGTTTGTCAACTCATCAACCTTATACTGTGGTTCTGCGAGCCCCAACAAGGCAACGACATGGGCCATCTTCAACTGCTCTCTATCCCCGTATGTGGACTCTAATAAGTGTACCGCTTCAAGATAACTACCACCCACTACTGCAAAACCCTCTATTAAATGTAAGGCCTCTCCTTCCATTTGTCCCTTCAGATAGTGAAACTTGCGGACATTATCCAAAGAGGATTCATGAACCGTAGACCGAAATACGTCCCAGAAAGCTAACCACTCGGTTAACTTGCCCCCAAATGTAGGAAGATTGAGCTTTGGGAGGTGTACAGTATGTTTTGGGTCAGCCCTTCTATGGGCCTCATTATCGCCTCCCTTCTTACTTGCGACAGCACGCTGTAATAGGCGCTTCGCTCTAAAGACAGGTTCGTCATAGAGGGCGCGACTATCACACTCTGTAACTATCTCTTCCTCCCCTATCATGTCAGCCACAATCACCTCACTCAGAGCCGTAATACGACCGTGGGTAGCCTGGACGTTATCTAATCTAGCCTCCAATTCCTCTAGTTCAGCAGTAGTGATGAAAGTGTTTAAGTCCACAATTAGCCTATTTATTACTCCCCGAAGTCCCGCCCTTTGATTTTTAGGGGCTTTGTTCATCACCCCACTAGACGGTGTCTCTTTATCGTTTTTATCCATTTTGCATGCGAGCCTATAGGCTATGTATCTAAATATTACGTTACAAAGACAACGGCCAAATAATAGTCTAATTAAGAGACGCCAACCGGCGGACTTCTATGTTATGGAGAAAAAATAGTACACTAAATAGCAATACCTACTAATGGATCATATTGAACAAGAAAAAATGTTAGGTCAGGTCATATGTCACAGGAAGTCTGAAATGGAAAAGAAAATTATTGGGGAAAGATGATGGGTGGGAAGCAGGACTTAGGCAGGCGCAATGACACAACCCCGGCGTCCCTCTCTAGCCAACGCTTCGTTAGCCCTACAATCTTGTCATATAGGACTTGATTGGTGTCTAAGTCGAGGTGGACACCATCCTGGTCGAGGTCTCGGATGCTGAGTGTGATAGAAACAAAGCGGTGCTTCGTTTCTATTAACCGACACCTCAGGGCACGGTTAACAGAATTTTTTATAGCCTGATATTCCGCCGCTGAGAACCCTCGGACTCTCGTCCGGCTCTCAATTGCCACGATCTTGCAGCTTCCTCCGGACTCACGCTCCAGATCCAGCGCCACCTCTTTAATTGCGTCAGCTAACTCGCGGGGTACTGTACCGGGGCGTATATCATTGCCGCCTATAAACAAAAAGATCATATGCGGCCTAAACCGAACCACTTGCCCCCACTGGGGGGAGGCTTTCAGGGTGTCAACGGTTGCTCCCGGTACCCCGAAGTAGGTCAGCCGGAAAGTTCTTTCCCCCTCTGACGCCCGATACGACTCAGTACCCCCGTCAGCTGCCCTTAGCCTAGTTGCATATGAATGCCCTACTATGGCTATTCGCTGAGGTACCGGCGCCTGAGGTACAGGGAGATAGCCAAGCCCCACCCCTCCGGGGTCCTTGCTCCTGCATCCCTGGGCTAATCCCTTGCTCATTGCCTAAGAATCCCTTACTGGTAGCTAGTTCCCGGGTCTGGGCACCAATGTGGTAAACTATCAATGGAAGTTAAATATTACTAAGCTATAATGAATCAAATAAAATCAATCTAAATGAATACTCTATATCTAAATTGAATTCAATCTGAAACAAGCTAATTTATATCCAAAGGTCTCACATAATAAATGTATATAATTATAGGGTAAGGTTATAAGGGTTAATATTAGCCAGGAATTAACTCACCAATAGTTCCACGTGGCAATGAGGCAAGGGAGAACGTTTTACCCAATATGGCGGTTGACAATGGGGAACGAGACTTCGGTCCCAAGACACGAGTCAAGTTAAAGAAAGAATAAATGATTACATGGGAATGGACATGATTATTATAATTCATGCTTATCTATCAGTCAGTCATGATGTCGATGAGAGCGTCGTGATGGTGTAGCTGTGTGTATTGCTGTATGTGTATTGTGATTAGAGGCACAAAAGCACGATCAACTGAGGGCGGAAAATTAGATGTTAACTGGTTGGTGTTCGTGAAGGCTCTGGCGTACCTCAAAAGCACACCTTGCTGCCTTGGCAAACCGCCAGGAGCCCAAATTATCGTACCGCATTTAGGTTGCTCTATACGATAAATTATATTAATATATACGATAAATTCATATATACTACATAAGACCATGGCAATATTACTTAATAGCATATTAGGCCTTTTATAACTTAACTTATTTACAATCTTATAATATACGATCTACTTGTCCTACGTCGTGCTGTAGGAGAGATCGTGACGTCACAGAGACATACAAGATCACAAAAGAGTCATATTCTATCGTATTTATACGATAGCGACAATGATAAGACCGCAGCGATCGCGTTAAGAGAAGTTAGGCAACAGATGTCAGCATACACTACGATTGTAGCTCATAAGTCACTTCAATGTGACAACGTCCCTCTTTGGGATAGACTGCTTTTTGAACACCCTCCCCCTAAACGTTCCTCTCGAGTCACTAGTCATAAGCCGGCGGAGACTGGTCAGGGTTCTGTGTCTTCTGCTGCTACTCCGAAACGTCCAAGAGAGCCTACACCCCCGGCGTCCGCCTCCGCGTCTCGGGCGAGATCTCGGTCTAGGTCACCTCTCAGACGCCAGTCATGTAGTCTTGCCTCTTCACCATCGAGTAAGAAGAGTAGGACGGAAAGTTCCACCAGTGGTCACGGCGATGAATCCTCCAAATCAAAGAGTAGTTCACGGTCACACCGTAGCCATAAATCTTCCAAAAAGGATTCCCATAAACGAAAGACCTCCCTACATTCGCCAGCTTCTAGTGCCTCTCATCGTACCTCTACCCCAGACAGAGTTTGTGTTAGGTCTCAAGGGTCCAGTACGGTGCCTGTCCCTAAAGAGGATTTACCCATTAATATTTTAACCCTGGAATTGGAGAGTTCAGGGGGATCAGTGATTGAGAGTGTTTCAGACTCCCAAGAGAGTGTAGGCCAGGGCCTCGGTGTTTGGCGATTTTCTCGGCCAGGGTCTGACCACCCACTTCCGACTCAAACTAGTCACACAGTAGCTGACGTCCACAGGGACGCGGCGATCCCTTCCTCTATTCCTGACTTATCTTGGCAGCAAGGTACCCCAGCTTCGGCGGGATCTTCTCAGGAGGATCAGGAGGAGAAAGACGAGGTTTCAATAATTTCGGAGATGGAAGGGCAAGAGTCAGGTTCAGGCTTAGACGCCGCGCAGGATATTAATGATTCACCAGTAAGTTCATCATCAACTCAATTTGTCACTGCGCAGGAAATTGATGGGCTATTTAGTCATGCTTTATCTAAATTTTTTGGCCAACAACAGGAAACTCCCACAGTGGACTTGGGGGCTCCAACGACAAGTTCTACGGTACGGCCTCTGATGACTTCTATTGCTTTATCTAAGATCCCTAACCCCCCCACTCTGTCACCATCAGTGGTTACTAGGCCTGCTACGGCGGCATTGACCACTTCGAATGTAAGGGTTATAACGGATGTCAATCCACCCCCTCTAGACAAGGCGCCTCTCAGAAAGGTAGCTATGCCCTTGCTTTATGGACCAGACGAGTCATGGGTCCTTTTGACCCCCACTAAACCAGAGCTCGCCCAACCTACCTTGTCAGGGGAACTCCCAGTACCGCGTGAGTGGGTCATCCAGGGCAATAAATCAAAGAAATTAAGGGCCTTGGATATTTTGGGAAATGTACTAGACGTCAATATAAAGGCTATACCTAGTTATTATCACCAAGACTATTTTGTGTATGCTACTAAGCCAGCTTTACCCCCTGCCTCAGCTTCAAAATTGTTTTCAGACTGGTCTAAGCTGGATGGGTTTAATGACATTAAGACTCTGTCAGCTCTCACTCCTGAACTTGATTTACAAACCGTCACAGACGAAGCAGCTAATCCAGTCTTGAAGGTGGGGCAGTTGGGTCCAGGACCTTGGGTAGATTGGGAGACAGAGGCTCAAAACTTTGCAACCACATTTACTTCCAAATCTTCCCACCAGATCCCTCAAGATACTCATTCGTGGTTCTCCATGCCGGTATGTTCTGCCGGCGGAGTCCCGTCAGCTTTGTTTTCTTTCCTAGCTGCCCCTAAAATTAATCTTTGTGAGCTAAAAGACCCTTTCACTACCCCTACCCCAACTCACCTAGACCGAGAATTTAGGCTAAGGGGGAAAGCTTTTCGCCTGTTCTCTCAATACATAGTGTCTCAACAGGTAGCTAAGTCTTTACTTCGGTCCACTCAGGCAATCGCAGACGCGGATGCCAGAAGATCGGTTGAATTATCCCGGCGACTGCTTCTCCAGTCGTCAATCCAATCTCTGGGTGCCATACGCACCGCCTTGCTTGAGGCGGTACGAGCAAGACAAGATCTCAGAATGTCTTTAGTTCGCAAACTGCCTGATCGCATTGCGAATCAGGTGGTCATGTCACCAGTGCTTACTCCCTCTTTAATGTCCCCTGAAGTGTGGCGAACGGTATTTAATATGGCGCAGGCCTTTAAACACAGTCCCACCCCTTCTAAGAAACCTGCATTTAACTTCCCCAAACCCAGGCCAACCGCTAAAGCTCAGCCAGGGGGATCTAAGCCCTTTCTTCCGCCTAAGTCCTCCCACTCCCCCCAAGGTCAGTACAGGCATAGACAGAGTAGGTTTTCAGGTCAGAGAGGATGCGGCCATAATAAGCCAGGTCAGGGCCAGTCTTCGGCCAACACCAGCCAGCCGGCGAAGCGTCCAGCACCACCAACCCCACCATCAAAAAACTAAAGTCTCTCTCACTCCCGGTGCCAACCTTAAGGCCGGCGGACCCGAGGGTAGTACAGCCGGCGAACCCTTGTCTGCTAACTGGGTCGTTCCGAACGTGTCACCAAGCATGGCCGTTAAACACTTGGGCACGGATGGTGGCACGCAAAGGCATCACTTGGCAGTGGCTCCGGCGACCTCGCTTACGTCAGCCGACAACGGCGAATTTTGTTTCTTTAGAGGTGGAGTCACTGGTCCAGGAAATGATTGCCAAGAATGTCATCATCCCGGTCCCCCCAAATTACCCTGTATTCACGTCCAAACTATTTTTGGTTCCCAAAAGGGACAGTGTTCAGATGAGACCGGTCGTAGAACTGTCTTATCTGAACCTTCACATTCACAACGAGTCTTTCCGAATGTTAACAGTACACCAAATCAGGCTAACACTTCCGCCGGGAGGTTGGATGTGTTCACTAGACCTGACAGACGCCTATTGGCACGTATCGGTCAACAAAAGATTTCAAAGGTTTTTGGCCTTACGGATCAGGCACCAAAATTTTGTTTTTCAAAGGATGCCATTCGGTTTGAACCTAGCACCTCGATTATTCACGAAATTAGTCCGGCAAGCCCTGATGCCATTGTTAAAACAAGGAATCAGAGTGTTGTGGTACCTAGACGACTGGCTGGTGGTGGCAGAGACACAACAATTATGCATCAAATCTGGGAGTCTCTGGTCGGCTCTCTCAACTGGATTCAACTAACTGTCATGTTGGGCCGGTTGAAAGTAAAACGTTTAATATTGGAAGGCAACAAATATTTCCCACTCTTACCGGCGGGAAAATTATGGCCCATCCCGAAATTAATCCACACCTTACTAGCGGTCTGGGCAAAGAGGGAAACGTTGCACTCAATAATGTCATGGACCTCTCCTCCACCAACGGTATGGGTAGACACGGATGCGTCAGGCACAATAGGGTGGGGATTTCAGTCAAATCAGGGGCACCAGGGTCAGGGGCTTTGGTCCCACTTAGAAATCTCTCACATCAATGTCAAAGAATTACTAGTCCCCTTGTATTTCCTTCAGGCTCACGGCCCTGCGTTACGGGGCAAGTCAGTGGCCTTCAGAATGGACAATCTGAACGCAGTTCACTGTATTCAGAAACAAGGATCAACGAGGTCAAGGAGGTTGCTAAACGTGTCGGAAGAGATTTTTACTCTAGCCAACAGACTGGACATTTATCTTCATGCATCTTATCTCCCAGGCGTAGCGAACGTCTGGGCAGACGCTCTGTCCCGGAGACAGAGCACGACAGTAGAATGGGAGCTCAAGCAACCCATTTTCAACCTAATGATTGCAGAGTCTCCCATCCACAAGTGGATCTGTTTGCGTCCGAGGAGACTCACAAACTCCCTCTATACCTCACCCGCCGGACGAAAACGCCGGCAGGGAGGCCAGACGCCCTAGTGACAGACTGGAACAGATGGAGCTCCATCTATCTGTTTCCGCCGCCAGATGCATCACTAATGTGCCACGTAGTGAACAAACTACGAGATTATCGAGGCTTAGTCTCACTAATCGCGCCCCTGTGGCCGGCGCAGTTGTGGTACCAGCAATTGAAAACGTGGTGCCCGCACCCGGTGTCGCTCCCGGTCGGGTATTTCCACTTAGATACGATTGGCAACCTAGCGACCTCGCTGACTTTTGCATTATGGACATTCAGGAGGCCAAGTGGCTAGCACCATACGGTAGAGATGTGACCAATAAATTATTAAATCAATATACTCAGTCTACGAAACGACAGTATCACTCACATTGGCAAGCCTTTACTTCTTGGATCATCAGAACAGAACAGACTGTGCCATCAGTAGCTTTAGTTTTCAATTATTTAAATTATCTGTTTGAGCAGAAACATTTATCTGTGGTAACGTTAAAAAATAACTTAACTGCGATTAGAGTGCCCTTTTTAGACCTTACAGGTCTCTCCATACCGGTGGCGGAGGAAACAGGTTTTATGAGAGCTTATTTTAAACTCCGCCCACCTCCCCGTCAGCTCATGCCTACTTGGTCTCTGGACAAAGCTTTGTCTTTACTTCACTCTCGTCTGTACCAAAATACTGCAGATTTTGCATTACTCTTAAAAAAGGCTGTTTTCCTTTTGGCTTTGGCCACCGGGAACAGAGTGTCTGAGCTGGCGGCGATGAGCAACACACCTAATTGCCTTAGGTTTGGTAGACTTAATGAATGTATTTACATTGCACCTTCCCCGGGATTTGTAGCCAAGAATGAGCACAGTGCACACGTGTTTTCTGAGTTCACGGTGCCGGCGTTAAAAAGGGGAAAGGTGCATCATAATCTATGTCCAGTGCAAGCTCTAACCAAATATTTGAGAGTAGCTCCTCTAAACCCCCAAGGTGCTTTATGGGTAGCAAGTACGGGTAAACGCTTACTGAAACGGCGATTAGCCTCTCTTCTGGTCGAAGTTATTAAAGAGAGTAATCCCGGCGTTGTGGGTCGGGCCCACGATTTACGCAAATGGGCAGCCTCTTTACGTTTCCTGAAATTTTTTTCAGTAGAAGATATTGCGTCCACTCAGTTGTGGGCGTCTAATCATACGTTTTTGTCTAGATACTTGTCAGTTGCTCTAGATAAACCTTCCTTACCATGTATAGCTTTAAGGCAGAGGGTCTAGGTGGCCCTGCAGTCACTTTTGTTTACTTTCAAGGGAAAGGGGGGGGGGGTGCAGTCAGTTGACATAGGACACCCTAGACCCCGCCGGAGTGTGAGAGCTGTGATACAATTTATGGTTAATGTGATATGAAAATTTCTCAGCGAGAAATTGTGCTAGTACAATGTTAGTACAAAACAACGGGGTTGTTATAAGTAGTTTTAGCTGCGAAAGCAATTTAATATTAAAACAGTGAAGATCTTTTGCAATTTATCTCCACAATTATTTTGGGGTTTATTATGTGCACATATAAACTGATAACTTGTTATTTTTGTCACCACTCGTTGAGTGGGGTGCCTTTGTAACTACAGATCTGTTCACAGAATCTTCAGAGTTACCCATTTTTTTGTCAGGCAGGCTTCTTTGAAGCACGCACCTGCCTGAACCCCTTTCTTGTATATATCCGGCCTACGCCTTATTAAATATATTTTCAAAAGTAAGAATACTATGTGGTTGTTTTTATTATCTGCTTTTCTAGAGTTATGATATGATTACGAATGTCCCCCTCCAGTCTTAGAAATCAGGCATGTTCGTCAATGATGGAGGGGCCACTAATAAATTATAGGTTTGACTCCTGTAAGGAGATAAAGAAAACCTAATATTTAGTAGTGGCCCCGTAATCATTGACGACTGGGGCCCTCCCGACCATCCCCTTCCCATTCGTTGATGTATTGAGGATTTTGGTTTACTTGATATGTCAGTGAAGGAAGAATGACGCCTGAATCAGCGTCTGGTCAAAGATCCACACAAGTACATCCACGATATGATGGAAAGCTTATTAGATAGTTATTCTTATTTTCTTTTTGTTTTTATTTTTTACGAAGTTTTTTCGTAGTGAGAACCCAATTCATAATGACTGAAGCCATGAGTGAGGTCGCGTGCGCTCATGATGAAGGCTCCTCAGTTTTTAAATGCTCTGCGCGGTAGATTCAAACTACGGCGGATTAGTGTTTGAAGAGGATGACTTATGTAATAGGCATGTTCGTCAATGATTACGGGGCCACTACTAAATATTAAGTTTTCTTTATCTCCTTACAGGAGTCAAACCTATAATATTGCAAATAAAATTATCCTATGTACTTTTAAGTTTTTCCTTTACACATAACCTTACATATTAGAGTATATTGAAAATAAAAATACATACAATAACAATAATACAGGTAAGTGAAAAAAAACACAAGCACACTTACGCTTCCATTTATTGAATTATAGTAGGCCTATAATAGAGGCCAGCAAATGATGAAGGTTTATTCGTTATCTGAAAAGCCTGACCAGTCGGATGAATCAGACTGGACTGACTGGTGCCTTGGACGACTGGTGCCAGAAGTTGCTCCTCATTTCCTTCTGGAGTTCAAAGTAGGGCAACATACAATTCTCTATATTTCTCTTAACTTTAAGGGACCTCTCGAGGGAAGGATCAATGTCATATAGACGAGCTGTGAGGGCCTTAGTCATTCTTAGCACTTCCCCAAGACTATCTAGAGTTAGGGCTTGGTTTTCATCATTATCACTCGTTGCATCCTCCTCTGTTTCACCCTGCATTTCCACCAGTTGTTCCAGTTCTTCATTCGTGAATGGGTCTCCAACATTCCCCAATAGCTCATCTTCCACCTCCTTTTCTGTCATGTCAGAGAATCCCTCACCTCCAACTTCCTTGGCCATCTTCACAATGTTCCTTATATGAGGGGCGGTTGTCGGGAACCCGGCGAGAGACGCTACCAGTGTCTCCTAGTGGCGAGAATGCAAACTAGGTAGGCGCGTGCGATACAAATATACGGTATGGTATAGAAATTTGATTTTTCCTACTTCAAAACAAATAAACAATTAATCCGTCGATATATCAGTCGATACTCGAATCAGTCTAAAGTCAGTCGATAGTCGAATCCGTCTATGATAAAGCAATCAGTCTATAATCAAATCCGTCTATAAAAAAGCCGTCGATAACGAGGGACTACTGTACAATGCACATATTATTATCAAACAATCATACCTTAATATTTATAGAGTAAAATTAATTATATGACTAAAAATATCGTCATAAAAGAAAATAACTGTAAACATTTATACAAGGTCACTATGAATGGTAACCAGCCCAAGCTGGAGTACTAGGGTGGGCGAGCGTTTTACTATACCGCGCGACTTAGTACTGGGTAGGTGGGAGGTGGAGAGCACGGCTCACTTCCAAGGTAGGCGGGAGAGGGTAGGCCAGGCACGCGAAAGTGTTAAGGACCTGGTCCTCGAACAAGTGTGTAACACTGACAATCCCAATGGGATCTTCAACCTAGCTAGGCGAGTTAAAAATGACAGTAGGGATATTATAGGTGAACAGAGTGTTAGAAACAATAATGGGAAGATTGTGAATGCAGAAAATGAAATCAGAGAAGCATGGAAGGCACACTATGAATGATTGCTAAATGTAGAGTTTGAATGTGATAAGGAACAGCTTAGTATCGAAAAACCAATATCTGGACCCCCTCCTTTGATAGCACCAGCTGTAGTGAGCGACGCAATCAATAAAATGAAGGACGATAAAGCTCCAGGGTGCTCTGACATTGTCGCTGAGATGATAAAAGCCTCAGGGGAGACTGGTGTCAACTGAGTCACTGAGTTGATAAACACCATTATTAATAAACCACCACCACAGTCTACAAACAATACAAAAGATCAGTTATGAAATACACAAGCCCGGCCTGGGCTTCTAACCTAGCTGAAACACATCATAAGACCTTACAGACTATCCAAAATAAAGCCCTGAAAATCATCACAGGATGCACAGCTACTACACCCACAGATCACCTACATCAAGAAACCAAAGTCCTAAAAGTCAAAGATCATCTAGACATGAGAGGCACTCAATTCCTGGCAGCAGCCTCCACGAATCAACACCACCCACTACATTACATGGCAACACACCCACAGACACCAAGAAATATCAAAACAACACCCAGCACACGCTATCACACAAATACTGTCTTCTCTCCCTCCCTGCCCACCCCCAACCAACTTCCGGAAGCACATCCATACTCATATCACTCGCCATTCCATCCACTCACTCATAGACAACACGCAGCTGCAAGCACGACCTCCCGAAATCCATCCTTCTGAATCTTCCCTTCCTGGCGAGGACAGAGTCCACCTGGCGAGGACAGAGTCCACCTGGCCAGGCTGAGATGCGGACACCATCCAGCTCTTCTGAGCTATCAGAAGAGACTGGATGACTCCGTCGTCGACACCTGCCCGGGTTGTAACACAGCACCCCATACCATAAAACACATCATAGAAGACTGCATTTCACACAACCACTTACGCCGACAACACAATTTACACTCTTTGAGAGCTCTGAGCCCGACCGTGGCCGTGGCCTTCCTTAGGGACTCGGGGCTGTTCGGCCAGGCAGCTTAGGGAACGACAACAACAACAACAACACCATTATTAAAGATGAGAAAATCCCAGAGGATTGGCATGAAAGTGTAATAGTAAATATATACAAAGGAAAAGGGGATGCGCTAGATAGAGGTAATTATAGGGGCCTGAAAATGCTTGACCAAATCATGAAGGTCTGTGAGAGAGTCTTTGAGGGTTTCATCAGGCAAAGCATCTCCATTGATGATATGCAGTTTGGTTTTATGCCGGGACGTGGTACAACCAATGCTATCTTCATAGTCAGGCAGATATAGGAAAGATACTTACTAAAAGGCAGGGATCTTTACTTTGTGTTTGTAGACCTGGAGAAGGCCTTTGACAGGGTGCCTAGAGATGTTGTGCAGTGGGCTATGAGGAAGCTTGGTGTGGAAGAGTGGCTGGTGCGTGTGATAATGAAGATGAATGAGGATTCGCGAAGTGCGGTGAGGGTGAAGGGTGTACTGCGTGATGAGTTCACAGTCCGTGTTGGAGTTCATCAGGGTTCAGTGTTAAGCCCCCTCCTCTTTATTATGGTCCTGGAGGCACTGTCTAGAGTTTTTAGAGGCGGACTCCCGTAGGATTTGTTTTATGCAGACGATTTAGTCCTAATAGCTGACAATATGCAAGATGCTGAGGCCAAATTCAGAAGATGGAGAGAGGGCATGGCAAGCGAGGGTTTGAGAGTCAATATTAACAAAACCAAGGTAATGCATTGTAGATTGAGACGAGGCAAAGTGGAAAAGAGCGGTGCACACCCATGTGCAGTGTGTGGAAAGGGTGTGGGCGCTAACTCGATTCAATGTAGCATCTGTCGACGCTGAGTGCACCATGGGGGTAAGCACTATAGTAGAATAAAGGGACCCCTGTCGAAGGATAAGTCAGAAATAGCGAAATTTAAGTGCGTAGTGTGCAAAGGCTAGCTTGTGTTAATTGATGATCCTGTGGCTGTGAATTTTGGAAATGAGTCATTGGAGCTGGTGGACAAGTTTTGTTACCTAGGAGATACCATCTCTGCCGGTGGTGGGGCCGAGGCTGCTTCTGTCGCTAGAATTAGATGTGGCTGGGGGAAGTTCAGAGAACTGCTGCCAATTCTGACCATGAAAAGAATGCCTCTCCCCCTGAAGGGAAAGGTGTATGCCTCATGTGTTAGAAATGCAATGACGTATGCCTCAGAAACATGGGCCGTTAAAGTAGAGGATGTCAACAGAATGGAACGTAATGAGATGAGAATGGTGAGATGGAGGTGTGGGGCCAGGCTGCAGGATAGAATAACAAATGTTGAGCTGAAGAGACGTTTAGGTATAAAGAGTATTAGCGAGGTGATGCGTACAAGTAGACTGGGATGGTATGGACATGTGGAGAGAATGGATGAACAAAATTGGGTGAAAAAATGCAGGTCTGTGATTGTGGAGGGAGCTGCACCAAGGGGTGGACCGAGGAAGACCTGGGATCGCACTATACGTGCCGATCTCAAATCCAAAAACTTGACAAGTGAAGCAGCCCTTAACAGGGTTACCTGGAACGCCGCCATTAGGACAAGAGACTGAAACTGCACGTATGTGTGGTCTTAAAATTTTATGTATGTATGTTATGTACTCCCATTTCCACTACATGACATTTATTTGTGTTGAATTCCATTTTCCACTTCTTACTCAATTTATCCTACTGCGTGTCGTACAAGGCGACTAATAGGGGGGATGACGGTAGACTTGTGGACCAACAGCCATTACTCTACAATAAAGCCTTATTATTGGCACTGTCTTGGTATGGCACTACCGAGGCTGGTGGGGCATGAATAGGTGCCACAGGGGACTCTATACTAGACTTACTGTGTGCTGTTTGGCATCACACCAGAGTCGGCCATAGTGTTTACATGGTGGGCCAGTGTTGTGGCAGGATTTTGTTATTTTAAGTCTAAGTTGTCTAATGTACAGTAAAGTCTTGGCATAGTACTGTCTTGTTTTAGTACTGTTGAGGCTGGTGTGGTTTGCAGATACTGCAGGTGCAGGTGCTGCAGTGGGACTAAGTTGAATCTTGCTGCAGCACAGTAAGCACTATGCCAACATCAGCCAAAGTGATGACATGATGGGGCGGTGTTGTGACGGGACTTCGTTGTATTATATTCCGACAGTGGTCAGGCAACCATGTCTGAGCGGTTACAATGTATGTAATGGAAAACGGTGTTAAACCATTGTACGTATTGTATGTATGTATACAGTATGTTATGTTGTACTTACTGTGTCCAGTTGGTGCAATTCCCTGTTGTCCTCACTACTGTAGTATTCTGTCATCTCCGTCACCAACTTGTCCAGCTGTATTGATCGCTGGCCCACAACCTGAGAGATATTTACACCAATTATGTCACTGATTGGGCTGTGATAGGAACACCTAATACCTCAATGTCTATCTTTTAAGTACTGTAATGCTGTTTACAATTGCGACAAAACATAAATACAAACTCAGTATAACATTAGTGGACTATCAGTAGACAAACAGTCAACATATTTCCATAGTATCTTGCTCACCTGAAGCCAAAAGTGTGTAGCTGAGTCTACAGCCGAGACATAAACTTCCAGAAACCTCTCGCTATTTCCCAGTGACAGCGACTCCTGGCCGTTCACTGCTGACTAATAAAAAAATAACAATTTATTAGTTTGTACATGCACTCACATGACAAAACACTCATTTGAATTTATTTAAATTTCAAACACGATAATAGTGCTACAGAGAGAGAAAATTAGCTATTTTTCAACACAGGGGGAGGTGTGGTGGAGTGGTCTTGCTACTGAGCTGGTAACCCTAGATTGTAAGTTTAAATCCCACTGAGTCCAGAGAAGACCTAATTGGGATAGAATTTGTGCTGCAGAATACCGGTACTTAGTTTCAGTACTTCACCACAAAACTCGCTATCACAATACGCAAAAGAAAAACTAAAATACCCTTGCTGTTTCTATACATGAGTATTGTATAAATATACAGTACAGTAATCATATTCAAAATATGCAGTGGGAGACAGTACCAAGTGAGATTGCATGAGAGAACAGTATGTGAGTCTGAGATGATGAGACAGTGGCAAAGCAGATTGGAAAGCCGAACCAGCGCCAAGCTAACCCACAGAAAGCCTGACACCTCTGGTTAGACAGGCCAGACTTGCATTAAGTCTATTGCAATGACTCGTTATCTAGAATAAGAAACTTCACTGCGTTTATTTATATATTGTATATATTTTTTTGTTTATGGGTATGAAGGAGACAAAATGCCTGTAACAAATCCCCCCCCCCCCCCCCCCCCAAGTTGAAAGAGTGATAGGGAGCGAATTTCAGGGTATGCTAGAGTCAAAATGTCTGGACACACAGAGCTTGAAGCAGTTTAACTCATAGAATGAAGGAAAGACAGATTGAGGGAGATAATTCCAGAGTTTACTTGTTGAGTAGAAAAAAAAATGAAAATCAGTTCACTCTTGGATTAGATAGTTTGACAAAATAGGGGTGGAAATATTTTGCAAGGTAGGTGCCACCCATTTTCCCGAAGGGAGTAGGTATACATTGAGATAGTTCTGAAACACTCTACTGTAACAGCGGTAGAAGAGTAAGAGAGATGCACCATTGTGGCGTGTAGTGAGACGTTGTAGGGAATTAGTAAGAGAAGGCGAGAAGATGAGACAAAATACTTTTTATTGTACCCTTTTGAGAAGTGCGGTATGGGTGGAACCTCGCCACACATGCGAACAATACTAGATACATGATCGAATACAAAAGTTTTATGAAGCCAATGTCTAGACGGAAAGTTGTAAATAAATAATAAAAAAATAAAAATAATAAAAATAATAATAATAATAACAATAATAATCTATCTATCTATCTATTGCCTGACGCCATGATCCCCGAAGGGGTGGCCACGAACAAACCGCCCCCATACACCTCTTCATATACTTCTTCACTCCATCCTTCCACCTCTCTTTCGGTTTACATCACCCTTTCTGTCCTCTCACCTCGCTCTCGTACACCTTCTTAGTCATTCTCTCGCTTCCCATACGTTCCATATGGCAGAACCATCTCAAGGTGTTCCTTTTCACACTTTCCAGCACATCTACCTCCACACCACACCTCCTTCTTACTTCCTCATTCGTCTGTCTATCCCTCCATGTAACTCCGCACGCACTTCTCAAGTACGGTAACTCATTTCCACCCCTCTCACTCTTGGTGTGAGTCTCTTCTTAACCCCTCCTCCCCGGTTGTCATTTTAACCCTCTCACCACGGAAGGGCTCTTGAACGCCCATAAAAAAGCATATAACAGGTACCCGGAAGGTCTCTTGAACGCCCAGTGGTTGAAAGCCTGTGAGCTTCGTGTGCGAGGCGTCGGTCCGACGCATGTAAACAACAGCCGGCTGGACCGTCGCCCCGCATCTCCGGCCACAAGAAGGAGAGCGTCGCTTGTTCGTGTGTGCCTGTATGTTGTTGTTAAGTATCGAAAAGTGGTGTAAAGTGGCTGTTTTGGCCATAAAGTTATCTCCAATGAAATCATCATCACAGCTCAACCAGTTGACTTAGAGAGCTCTACTTAATGCCATTCTACAGGTAAATAACACAGCTACGCTTGGGGATGCGCGGGAATGCGGGAAGCAGTCTGATTAACGAATATACGGTAGCCTAGCCTAGACGTTTTTCGGCCAAAACACCCGGGTTTCGAGGAATATATATATAATACATAGCCGGGGCTGGAGGGTTAAAATGACACCGAAGCAGATGGCCAGGAGCCCGGGTGTCATTTTAAAATCTGTAAGCTTGAAAGCCTATTAACCCTCTGTTCCCGGAAGGGCTCTTGAACGCCCATAAAAAAGCATACACGAGCTGCCCGGAAGGGCTCTTAAACACCCATGAGGTCAAAGCCTGTGAGCTTGGTGTGCGAGGCGTCGGTCCGACGCATGTAAACAAGAGCCGGCTGGACCGACGCCCCGCATCTCCAGCCACAAGAAGGAGAGCGTCGCTTGTTCGTGTGTGCCTGTATGTTGTTGTTAAGTATCGAAAAGTAGTGTAAAGTGGCTGTTTTTGCCATAAAGTTATCTCCAATGAAATCATCATCACAACTCAACCAGTTGACTTAGAGAGCTCTACTTAACGCCATTCTACAGGTAAATAACACAGCTACGCTTGGGGATGCGTGGGAATGCGGGAAGTAGTCAGAATAACAAATATACGGTAGCCTAGCCTAGACGTTTTTCGGCCAAAACACCCGGGTTTCGGGGAATATTTATGTAATGCGTAGCCGGGGCTGGAGGGTTAAGCTTGGTTTGAAAGCCGTGCATCGAACCGTATGTAAACAAAGCCTGTCGGAGCGACGCGCATCTTCGAAATCAAGAAGGAGAAGTCCGACTTTTGTTGTTATTGTTTTGGAGGACAAAATTAGTTGTTATTATTGTGAGATATTGCTAAAATCGCGGGAAAATGCACTCCAAGGAAATCGTCATCACAACTGAACCAGTTGACCTAGAGAGCTCTACTTAACGCCAGTCTACAGATACGAAACATAGCTACGTTTTGAGATGCACGTGAATTCTCTAGCAGTAAAAATAACAAAGATAAGGCTAGCCTATTACGACGTTTTTCGTCCAGATTGCCCAGATCTCAATAATGTCCTTAGGATGGCGAGCCCGGGCAAGAAGGGTTAAACGTCCATGCTTCGCTTCCGTAAGTCAGTGTCGGGATTACCACACTGTCATGCAAGGACTTCTTCACTTCCATACTGACCACCATATTTCTTGCTACTGCTTTCAGCGTTCCTACAACCCTCTTCCCCTGTTGCACCCTCTCCCGCACTTCTTTATCCATAGTCCCATCTTTACTCAACACACTGCCCAGATAGGCCTACTTAAAAGAGCTGACGATCTCCATAGCCTGACCGTTCAACTTCACCTCATACTCTGTGGCTTCACCTCTTTCGAAGACCATAACCTTGCTCTTCAAGGCATTTACCTTCAGATTCCATTTTTCGCACACTGTTCCAAACACATTTACCAGACCCTGAAACTCCCATTCATTATTGCTCATCAGAACTGTATCATCAGCAAACAACAGTATAGGCAGCTTCCACTCATTTCCCTCCCTTATCAGCGATACACCAACATCCACTGCTCTTCCTTGTATTTCTTTCATGACTCCATCCATATATACAGCAAACAACCACGGGGACATCACACACCCCCGTTTCAACCCAACATTCAGGTCAAAGAACTCGCTCTACTCATTTTCCACACGTACTGCTGCCTTTGCACCCTCATATATGCTCTTCACTGCTTTCAGCAACTTGCTATCTACTCCGTATATTCTAAGTACTTTCCACATACCTTCTCTATCCACTCTGTCATAAGCCTTCTCCAAGTCCATAAAAGCAACATACAACTTTTGTTGCTTCTCCAGATATTTCTCAACACAATTCAGGGTAAAAATCTGATCTACACATCCTCTTCCCTTCCTAAAACCTCCCTGCTCGTCACCTATCCATTTCTCCATTCTCACTCTTCACTCTCTCAATCAATACCCTACTGTACACCTTCCCTACTAAGCTTAGAAGACATATTCCTCGTTGGTTATCACACACTCCTCTTTTCCCTTTACCCTTATATAGGAGGGCTATTATGCCTGTCTTCCAGTCATCAGGTGCACTCCCCATCTTCCATGCTAGTTTTCACATTTTCAATACCCATTCGATCACTATCTCACCACCATACCTCACCATTTCCCCACACACTCCATCTGTTCCTGGTGCTTTCCCTAACTTCACTCTTTTCATGGCTTCCCACACTTCTGACCTCCTGATTCCCACCTCCTCCTCCACTACTTCTCTTCTTCTGTCTCCCATACCCCATCCAACTATATTATAGGTTTGACTCCTGTAAGGAGATAAAGAAAACCTAATATTTAGTAGTGGCCCCGTAATCATTGACGAACATGCCTATTACATAAGGCATCCTCTTCAAACACTAATCCGCCGTAGTTTGAATCTACCGCGCAGAGCATTTAAAACTGAGGAGCCTTCATCATGAGCGCACGCGACCTCACTCATGGCTTCAGTCATTATGAATTGGGTTCTCACTACGAAAAAACTTCGTAAAAAATAAAAAGAAAAAGAAAATAAGAATAACTATCTAATAAGCTTTCCATCATATCGTGGATGTACTTGTGTGGATTTCTGACCAGACGCTGATTCAGGCGTCATTCCTCCTTCACTGACATATCAAGTAAACCAAAATCCTTAATACATCAACGAATGGGAAGGGGACGGTCGGGAGGGCCCCAGTCGTCAATGATTACGGGGCCACTACTAAATATTAGGTTTTCTTTATCTCCTTACAGGAGTCAAACCTATAATTTATTAGTGGCCCCTCCATCATTGACGAACATGCCTGATTTCTAAGACTGGAGGGGGACATTCGTAATCATATCATAACTCTATAAAAGCAGATAATAAAAACAACCACATAGTATTCTTACTTTTGAAAAATATATTTAAATATGGCGTAGACCAAAAATATACAAGAAAAAGGGGTTCAGGCAGGTGCGTGCTTCAAAGAAGCCTGCCTGACAAAAAATGGGTAACCCTGAAGATTCTGAACACAGATCTGTAGTTACAAAGGCACCCCACTCAACGAGTGGTGACAAAAATAACAAGTTATAAGTTTATATGTGCACATAATAAACCCCAAAATAATCGTGGAGAGAAATTGCAAAGGATCTCCACTGTTCTAATATTAGACTGCTTTCGCAGCTAAAACTACTATAATAACTCTGTTGTTTTGTACTAACATTGTACTAGCACAATTTCTCACTGAGAAATTTTCATATCACATTAACCTTAAATTATATCACAGCTCTCACACTCCGGCGGGGTCTAGGGTGTCCTATGTCAACTGTCTGCACCCCCCCCCCCCTTTCTCGTGAAAATAAACAAAAGTGACTGCAGGGCCACCTAGACCCTCTGCCTTAAAGCTATACATGGTAAGGAAGGTTTGTCTAGAGCAACTGACAAGTATCTAGACAAAAATGTATGATTAGACGCCCACAACTGAGTGGACGCGATATCTTCTACTGAAATTTTTTTCAGGAAACGTAAAGAGGCTGCCCATTTGCGTAAATCGTGGGCCCTACCCACAACGCCGGGATTACTCTCTTTAATGACTTCGACCAGAAGAGAGGCTAATCGTCGTTTAAGTAAGCGTTTACCCGTACTTGCTACCCATAAACACCTTGGGGGTTAAGAGGAGCTACTCTCAAATATTTGGTTAGAGCTTGCACTGGACATAGATTATGATGCACCTTTCCCCTTTTTAACGCCGGCACCGTGAACTCAGAAAACACGTGTGCACTGTGCTCATTCTTGGCTACAAAACCTGGGGAAGGTGCAATGTAAATACATTCATTAAGTCTGCCAAACCTAAGGCAATTAGGTGTGTTGCTCATCGCCGCCAGCTCAGACACTCTGTTCCCGGTGGCCAAAGCCATAAGGAAAACCGCCTTTTTTAAGAGTAATGCAAAGTCTGCAGTATTTTGGTACAGACGAGAGTGAAGTAAAGACAAAGCTTTTTCGAGAGACCAAGTAGGCATGAGCTGACGGGGAGGTGGGCGAAGTTTAAAACAAGCTCTCATAAAACCTGTTTCCTCCGCCACCGGTATGGAGAGACCTGTAAGGTCTAAAAAGGGCACTCTAATCGCAGTTAAGTGATTTTTTAATGTTACCACAGATAAATGTTTCTGCTCAAACAGATAATTTAAATAATTGAAAACTAAAGCCACTGACGGCACATTCTGTTCCGTTCTGATGATCCAGGAAGTAAAGGCTTGCCAATGTGAGTGATACTGTCGTTTCGTAGACTGAGTATATTGATTGATTAATTTATTGGTCACATCTCTACCGTATGGTGCTAGCCACTTGGCCTCCTGAATGTCCATAATGCAAAAGTCAGCGAGGTCGCTAGGTTGCCAATCGTGTCTAAGTGGAAATACCCGACCGGGAGCAATACCGGGTCCGGGCACCACGTTTTCAATTGCTGGTACCACAAGTGCGCCGGCCACAGGGGCGCGATTAGCGAGACTAAGCCTCGATAATCTCGTAGTTTGTTCACTACGTGGCACATTAGTGACGCATCTGGCGGCGGAAACAGATAGATGGAGCTCCATCTGTCCAGTCTGTCACTAGGGCGTCTGGCCCCCCTGCCGGCGTTTTCGCCCGGCGGGTGAGGTATAGAGGGAGTTTGTGAGTCTCCTCGGACACAAATAGATCCACTTGTGGATGGGAGAGCTCTGCAATCATTAGGTTGAAAATGGGTTGCTTGAGCTCCCATTCTACTGTCGTGCTCTGTCTCCGGGACAGAGCGAGCGTCTGCCCAGACGTTCGCTACGCCTGGGAGATAAGATGCGTGAAGGTAAATGTCTAGTCTATTGGCGAGAGTAAAAATCTCTTCCGACACGTTTAGCAACCCCCTTGACCTCGTTGATCCTTGTTTCTGAATACAGTGAACTGCATTCAGATTGTCCATTCTGAAGGCCACCGACTTGCCCCGTAGCGCCGGGCCGTGAGCCTGAAGGAAATACAAGGGGACTAGTAATTCTTTGACATTGATGTGAGAGATTTCTAAGTGGGACCAAAGCCCCTGACCCTGGTGCCCCTGATTTGACTGAAATCCCCACCCTATTGTGCCTGACGCATCCGTGTCTACCCATACCGTTGGTGGAGGAGAGGTCCATGACATTATTGAGTGCAACGTTTCCCTCCTTGTCCAGACCGCTAGCAAGGTGTGGATTAATTTCGGGATGGGCCATAATTTTCCCGCCGGTAAGAGCGGGAAATATTTGTTGCCTTCCAATATTAATCGTTTTACTTTCAACCGGCCCAACTTGACAGTTAGTTGAATCCAGTTGAGAGAGCCTATCAGAGACTCCCAGACCCTCCGCGTCGTAGTCAGACTGTGAAGAAACATGAACAGTTTCCTGCGAAACCTGTTGCGATTGTCCACACTCTGACTCAGAGTGAGAGCGGCCGTGTCCCAGACCAGCCCTATCCACTGAATTACTCGTGAGGGAACAAGGTTTGACTTTACCAGATTTACCTTGAAGCCTAGAGTTTTGACATGATTTAAAATAATATTGACATGTTTGACGCATAATTGTTGTGTCTCTGCCACCACCAGCCAGTCGTCTAGGTACCACAAAACTCTGATCCCCTGTTTTAACAATGGCATCAGGGCTTGCCTGACTAATTTCGTGAATAATTGAGGTGCTAGGTTCAAGCCGAACGGCATCCTTTGAAAAACAAAATTTTGGTGCCTGATCCTTAACCCTCCAGCCCCGGGGGCTATAGCTTGCGACTGTGCTCCGGTACCGGGTGTTTTGACGATCTTTGGCCTATGTTAACTACTCTGTAAGTCAATGAATATGTCATGTAATGTTGTAAATAAAAAAGAATAATGTTCCACAAACCTTCCTCTGTCGAATGGCGTTGAGTAGAGTCTCTCTCCCTCTGGTTGCATAATGGTGCGCGGGAAGACGAGTGCTTTTCGGCGCAAATATTCCCGCGTTCGGACGCGTCGCCTCGGCCATGGCTACGAGGCACCTAGCCGCTCGCCGGGCCAAAGTATTTATCTCCCTTAGACGATTTTAGTGTTTGATATTGAGAATGTGATGTTTATTTGATATTTTCTAGTTATTTTGAGGCCAATTATATAAAATATGTTTTAGGGTATCACTGTCACTGATATTGCTAATTTTCACTCGATACCGTACATTTTATTAGTAATTGAGGTAGCTTATTGTTGTATTAGGCACTGATTATTCGTTATCACAGGTGTTTATTATACTTTGGCCATCAAATATTAGGTCTTGTGTCACTTTCACTTTGACAAATATGCTTTAGAGTGTCACTGTCACTGATAATGCTCATTTTCACTCGATACCGTACATTTTATTAGTAATTGAGGTAGGTTATTGTTGTATTAGGCACTGATTATTCGTTATCACAGGTGTTTATTATACTTTGGCCATCAAATATTAGGTCTTGTGTCACTTTCACTTTGACAAATATGCTTTAGAGAGTGTCACTGTCACTGATAATGCTCATTTTCACTCGATACCGTACATTTTATTAGTAATTGAGGTAGGTTATTGTTGTATTAGGCACTGATTATTCGTTATCACAGGTGTTTATTATACTTTGGCCATCAAATATTAGGTCTTGTGTCACTTTCACTTTGACAAATATGCTTTAGAGAGTGTCACTGTCACTGATAATGCTCATTTTCACTCGATACCGTACATTTTATTAGTAATTGAGGTAGGTTATTGTTGTATTAGGCACTGATTATTCGTTATCACAGGTGTTTATTATACTTTGGCCATCAAATATTAGGTCTTGTGTCACTTTCACTTAGTTATATGATTTGTAAACGATTTATATACAATTTTGTGTCTTTTTTCACTGATTTCTATATTTCTATAGGTTCTAATCATATGAATGTCACTTGGTATATACATATGTGTCACTTTCACATATTATTATGGTGTAATTGTATTTGTATCAATGTTCTCATAATACATGACTTTTGTATTACAATACATTGGTTTTCTTCCACTTTTTGCCTATATATAATTATAGTGTACATATTGTCATTTTATTTGGCAATTTCAGTATGATTATTAGAACTCCAGCTTGGAGTGGTAATCAAAGAAGCAATCTACAGCACAGAGTGCCACCTTGCACTCCACACACTCCAGGGTTGACTTTTTACCTGACCTCGGCTTCACCCTGCTGTTGTAGCAGACATGGCACCGCTTCTGCTGTGTTCTTCCGGATTCATTCTGAGGCAGGAAACCAAGCCTGTGCCTAGTCAAGTATTGAGCAGACTGCAAGCGGTCAATAACGGCGGGCCCAGGATGTGCCACTGCCCTCTGTGGCATAGCATACTTCTCCAGGAGCTCCGTCAACACCTGCTTTTGGAACCTCCGCAGGCTATTGAACTTCATGGGTGTGTTCACATTCCGAAGCTTGTATATGTTGTAGGCATTCAGAACTGACATGTCCACCATATGCAGAAAGAACTTTTTGTACCATCTGCACGAGGTACGCAGGCAGTCAATGAAGCCTATCTGCATGTCGGACTTGTCCACCAGCCTCATGTTGATGTTGTAGTCCAGGACAGCATCGGGCTTGGTCACCCTGGCCTGGGTGCGGCGATCCACCTTGCCAGTCTCCACCATTTCCCCCTTGTGGATGGTGGTCAGGAGGTTGACCTTCCGCTGGTCGTGCCAGTGGATAGCCAGAATGGGCCCCGACTTCTTCTTGAACACATCACCTTTTTTGGTCTTTGGAGGGAAAGGTGGCATGCCCTTCCTTTTCCCTCGTACTGTGCCTACAGTCCCCGTCTTGCGCTCATGCAGGTACTGTGAGAGAGTGGGGGACGTGTAATAATTGTCCGTGTAGAGGACGTGATTCTTATGAAAGTAGCGGTCCATCATGGCTTGCACCACTGCTCCGCCAAAGCCAATGAGGGGGTCCACAAGCAAGTCCCCTTCCTTCCCGCTGTAGACCAGGAAGTCCAGGACATAGCCAGTTTGGCAGTCGCACAGCACAAAGAATTTTATGCCAAAGCGATGTCTTTTTGAGGGGATGTACTGCTGGAAGCTGAGTTTTCCCCGGAACAGCACAAGAGACTCGTCAATGACGACCTTGCGGAAGGGCTTGAAGTAGGAGGTGAAGCGTTCTCGCATCATCTCATACAACGTCCTAATCTTCCACAGCTTGTCTGGGAGGTGGACGTCAAGGTTGGTGACAAGATGGAGCGCTGCGAGGATATCAAGGTACCGGTCGCGAGACATATATTTCCCGAAGGCAGGGGTGGATATCAGATCATTGGTGATCCAATAGTCAGGCAACCTATGCTTCTTGACATGAGGCATTAGCATGGTGAGTGCCAGGAACACCATGAACTCTTTATGAGTCACTGGGGTCCACTGCCTCATGTGGCCCTTGGTCACCTTTCCCAAAAAGTGGACCTGGAATTGGTGCTGCTTATTTGTCTCTTTGACAACATAGCCTACCACCTCCTCATCAAAGAAGGCCTCAAACAGTTCGTGTGGTGGAGCATTGGGGCCTGCAGGAAAATTGGGGGTAACGCCTGAACCCTCCAGTACCTCATCAAAAGCTGGCACATCAGGGTTGTATGCATCCTCATCAACTACGTCTTGCCACTGAAAAACGTAGAATGGGTCTTGTCTACGCTGACGAGGAGCTCCAGCTGGTGGCCCAGCACGCCCACGGCCAACTCGGGAGGCGCGCGCCCTAGGGCGGCGAGGGCGGCGGCCAGGGCGGTGGGCAGCACGACGGGCAGCACGACGCCGGGCCAAGCGGATGGGTCGAGGGTCGTCGATGTCCATATAGTCATCGTCAGAGTGGTCATCTTGCCCTGACGGTGGACCTATGTAATCATGGCCAGAGTCTTCAGAGAGGTGCCCTTCATCATCAGTGGCCCCCACATAATCTGGCGGGGAACCAGTGATGCGTGGGCGGCGTGCGGGTGGGCGAGGTGGGGAAGGAGTGGCAGGTGAGGCTGTGTCCCCCCGAGGTCCCGGGCTCCTTGGCCTGCGACGAGTGACAGAAAGCAATGTTTCACTGTCACTAGGGCCAGGTATTGGTGATGCGAGCTCAAAGACTTCTTCAGGAAGACATGTTGAAGGCGGGAGAGGTGGGGAGGACCGTGGGGAAAGTTGCGGGGACGTATGGCTGGGGCCGGCCGGGGTGGACGCCGCGGGAGCCTCGAACAAAACTCTCTTACTTTTCTTAATTTTCTTGGTATATTTCCTACCTTTCCCCTTTTCGGCAGCAGTATGTCTCCTGTCGGGGGACCTAGGAGGCAAATAGGCCGAAAGTGTGGGGTCCTCAACCCTTGGCAATGGTGGGGGTGGTGGGGAAGAATGCGGGGCATCCGGGTCATCTTGGGTGGCGTGGGTAGATAAGGGAGACAATGGCGGACGAGAAGGGTCACCACGCTGACCCTCACTCACAGCCTCATCCTCACCAAGTAGTTTTGCTTGTTCCCTAGCTGCCGCAGCCGCCTTCTCAAGTATTTTCTGCTTATACAAATGTAGCTTGAAAGGCGATTTACCAGGGGAAGGGCTTGGCGTCGTGTCACTTAAGCGAAATTTGGTGAGTGACCTTGAACTCTCCCACTCGCTCACTCTCTCAAGTTCACTGTCTTTAGGTAAACCAGCTTCCTCAACAACTGGTACATCACCTTCATCACTCTCATCACTGTCATGTTCTCTCGCAAATCCCAGGAATTGCTCTTCTTTATCACTCTCATGGCCATAATCACTCGACTTATAATTACTGGAGTCGTCACTGACTTCATCATCAACATTATGCTTGGCATCAGCTCGCTCATAAAGTCTCAATGTCGTCTCAATACCTCCGGGAGATAACACATTTAGGCGATGGCGTCGGGGTAAGGCGCGACGAACAAGCAAGGGCGTCGTAGGAAGCACGGTATCGGACACAGCGGAATCACTATTTGGCGTACTGTCCATGATGGCGTCGGGGTAGATACTGTTGCTGTGGCGGAGTTTACGCCTGGTGGCGCCACCTACCGTCCCACGATACCGAAAATGTACGCGCGGCATTCGAAAGCACGCATGCAAGCAATGGGCGTTCAAGAGCCCTTCCGGGTTGCGCGGGCCGAGGTTGTTATGGGCGTTCAAGAGCCCATCCGGGTTGGAGGGGTTAAGGCCAAAAACCTTTGAAATCTTTTGTTGACCGAGACGTGCCAATAGGCGTCTGTCAGGTCTAGTGAACACATCCAACCTCCCGGCGGAAGTGTTAGCCTGATTTGGTGTACTGTTAACATTCTGAAAGATTCGTTGTGAATGTGAAGGTTCAGATAAGACAGGTCTACGACCGGCCTCATCTGAACACTGTCCCTTTTTGGAACCAAAAAATAGTTTGGACATGAATACAGGGTAATTTGGGGGGACCGGGATGATGACATTCTTGGCAATCATTTCCTGGACCAGTGACTCCACCTCTAAAGAAACAAAATTCGCCGTTGTCGGCTGACGTAAGCGAGATCGCCGGAGCCACTGCCAAGTGATGCCTTTGCGTGCCACCATCCGTGCCCAAGTGTTTAATGGCCATGCTTGGTGACACGTTCGGAACGACCCAGTTAGCAGACAAGGGTTCGCCGGCTGTACTACCCTCGGGTCCTCCGGCCTTAAGGTTGGCACCGGGAGTGAGAGAGACTTTAGTTTTTTGATGGTGGGGTTGGTGGTGCTGGACGCTTTGCCGGCTGGCTGGTGTTGGCCGAAGACTGGCCCAGACCTGGCTTATGCTGGCCGCGTCCTCTCTGACCTGAAAACCTACCCTGTCTATGCCTGTACTGACCTTGGAGGGAGTGGGAGGACTTAGGCAGAAGAAAGGGTTTAGATCCCCCTGGCTGAGCTTTAGCGGTTGGCCTGGGTTTGGGGTAGTTAAATGCAGGTTTCTTAGAAGGGGTGGGACTGTGCTTAACGGCCTGTGCCATATTGAACACCGTTCGCCACACTTCAGGGGACATTAAAGAGGGAGTAAGCACTGGTGACATGATCACCTGATTCGCAATGCGATCAGGTAGCTTGCGAACTAAAGACATTCTGAGATCTTGTCTTGCTCGTACCGCCTCAAGCAAGGCGGTGCGTATGTCACCCAAGGATTGGATCGACGACTGGAGGAGCAGTCGCCGGGATAATTCAACCGATCTTCTGGCATCCGCGTCTGCGATTGCCTGAGTGGACCGCAGTAAAGACTTAGCCACCTGTTGAGACACTATGTACTGAGAGAACAGGCGAAAAGCTTTCCCCCTTAGCCTAAATTCTCTGTCTAGGTGAGTAGGGGTAGGGGTAGTAAAAGGGTCTTTTAGCTCACAAAGATTAATCTTAGGGGCAGCTAGGAAAGAAAACAAAGCTGACGGGACTCCGCCGGCAGAACCTACCGGCATGGAGAACCATGAATGAGTATCCTGAGGGATCTGGTGGGAAGATTTAGAAGTAAATGTGGTTGCAAAGTTTTGAGCCTCTATCTTCAAATCTACCCAAGGTCCTGGACCCAACTGCCCCACCTTCAAAACTGGATTAGCTGCTTCGTCTGTGACGGTCTGTAAATCAAGTTCAGGAGTGAGAGCTGACAGAGTCTTAATATCATTAAACCCATCCAGCTTAGACCAGTCTGAAAATAGTTTCGAAGCTGAGGCAGGGGGTAAAGCTGGCTTAGTAGCATACACAAAATAGTCTTGGTGATAATAACTAGGTATAGCCTTGATGTTTACGTCCAGTACATTTCCCAAATTATCCAGGGCCCTTAATTTCTTTGATTTATTGCCCTGGATGACCCACTCACGCGGTACCGGGAGTTCCCCTGACAAGGTAGGTTGGGCGAGCTCTGGGTTAGTGGGGGTCAAAAGGACCCATGACTCGTCTGGTCCATAAAGCAAGGGCATAGCCACCTTTCTGAGAGGCGCCTTGTCTAGAGGGGGTGGATTGACATCCGTGATGACCTTGACATTTGAAGTTGTCAATGCCGCCGTAGCAGGCTTAGTAACCACTGATGGTGACAGAGTGGGTGGGTTAGGGATCTTAGATAAAGCAATCGAAGTCATCAGAGGCCGTACCGTAGAACTTGTCATGGGAGCCCCCAAGTCCATTGTGATAAAGCATCAGTAAGTAGCCCATTAATTTCTTGCGCAGTAACAAATTGGTTAGATGATGAACTTACAGGTGAATCATTAATATCCTGCGCGGCGTCTAAGCCTGAGCCTGACTCTTGCCCTTCCATCTCCGAAATTATTGAAACCTCGTCTTTCTCCTCCTGATCCTCCTGAGAAGACCCCGCCGAAGCTGGGGTACCTTGTTGCCAAGATAAGTCAGGAATAGAGGATGGGATCGCCGCATCCCTGTGGACATCAGCTTCTGTGTGACTCGTTTGAGTCGGACGTGGGTGGTCAGACCCTGGCTGAGCAAACCGCCAAACACCGAGGCCCTGGCCTACACTCTCTTGGGAGTCTGAAACATTCTCAATTATTGAACCCCCTGAACTTTCCAATTCCAGGGTTAAAATATTAATAGGTAAATCCTCTTTAGGGACAGGCACCGCACTGGACCCTTGAGACCTAACACAAACTTTGTCTGGGGTAGAGGTACGATGAGAGGCACTAGAAGCTGGTGAATGTAGGGAGGACTTTCGTTTCTGGGAATCCTTTTTGGAGGATTTATGGCTACGGTGTGAACTCCGAGAACTACTCCTAGATTTGGAGGATTCATCGCCGTGACCACTGGTGGAACTTTCCGTCCTACTCTTCTTACTCGCTGGTGAAGAGGCAAGACTAGAAGACTGGCGTCTGAGAGGTGACCTAGACCGAGATCTCGCCCGAGATGAGGAGGCGGACGCCGGGGGTGTAGGCTCTCTTGGACGTTTTGGTGTAGTAGCAGAAGATACAGAACCCTGACCAGTCTCCGCCGGCTTATGACTCGTGACTCTAGAGGAACGTTTAGGGGGAGGGTGTTCAAATAGCAATCTATCCCAAAGAGGGACGTTGTCACATTGAAGTGATTTATGCGCAACAATCGTAGTGTAGGCTGCCATCTGTTGCCGTACTTCTCTTAAAGCTACTGCCGCGGTCTTATCATTGTCGCAAAGGACCTTGACAGCTAATTGGGAGCAAAAAGAACAATTGCGCATTACCCAGAGACCCCTTGAACGGTCTAGACATTTAACACACCTTATGCAAAGGGTATGCGCAAAAATAGGGATACCGGCACAAGCAGGGGTAGTGCATAAAGCAAAGACTGAGGCCGGAGGTAGCCATGACAGAGACTGGTGGGGAAAACTACCGCCGGGTCTGTATTGGTCCGCCGGAGCCCAGCTCTGGAAAAAAAGAAAATTTCCAGGAATTAATGCTCATAAGGTTAACCCAACATGTTCGCATACAAGTGTTAATAACCCACCGGATAACGAGATGTAATGACACAACGATCACAGCTCGCTACGCGGCGGGGTTCAGAATATCTAAACAAATCTTTTTGACGAAAGTGAAGAATACCCTCTGACATAATATAATTGTCCAGCATGGCGATTATAGTCTTTCTGGTGGTGACTGTCTTAAGATTCAATTTTTGGAACAAAAACAACCCCCCATAAAGACGCCGGCCCTTGAAATATTTTAGTAGAATAACACAGGGCAGGCTGCCACGAGATCTGATTTCTAACGAATTGTCACAAAACGATCGCCGTAAGGTTGAAGGCGGCGATACCTAATTGTATCACTAAATTAAGTGGTTAAATCGAAATTGAATTTGTAAATTCCTTATTTCCTCCACCTAGGAGCACCCCCCGGGTGTGAAAAAACGATGTTAACCCTAATTGAACCTTCAATCGCCGTAAGTATAAAGGCGCCGATACATATAGCATCACTTAAAATGGATTGGTTAATGAACTAAATGACTTAGTTGTTCATCCCACCCTACCAAGGTACACCCGCCGGGTGAGATGTCAAAAAGTTAACCCCATAAGTTCCTGTCCCCACTTCTTTGTAAAAGATCGCCGGGGAGGAAAGCCCTTAACAACAGCTAGGTTTTTCATGTGGTTTTGTAAAACCTGGTAGAAAAACTACATAACGTATGTTCGCATGAACAACGTTTTATAGATGGGTACAGCCATTTCCGCCGGGAATCAAAGGGTGCCTGAAACCAGGTACCAACAGAGACGCAGTCCTGGAGAGCCACAGACACCTCATCGCCGGGGACACCAGCCTGTGTTAAAACCACGTGTGGCCCAACACGGCTCTCGGCCGGGTTTTTTTCATGGTCAAACCGAGGAAAAACCCGCCGGAAGGAAACCCACCCCGATCAGACACCATCTGAACGTACAACGGACACGAAGGAAGCCACGCACGACTAACCTAAGTCCACACAATAATCCGTGGAATTAGCCAATACACAACTAAACCAGGAAACAAACATAGTCCGAGGAATTAGCCAATACACAACTAAAACCCGGATACACATGGCACAGTATGGCATATTTATAAATAATAAACAATAACACTTGTACATGTGGCAAAGCTACGAGCGGCTGGCTAGGCCTAAGTAGACGGCATAATAAAAGTTGAAATATACACCAAACACTGGAAATATCACAACAGGAACCACCGCCAACACACCACTGTAGCAAATACTTCCGGCAAAGGGGAGACTGACACGGGACCCAGAAAAAAAAAAAAAAAAAAAATTCACTAAGTGAAGAAAAATACAAAGGGAACGTCAGTAAGCAAAGCATACCTCATCAGAAAGATAAAAGGCAGCAATAACTAACGCGTAATGAAAGCCGCCTGCAACACAAGCTAACTAACTGTGAAAAAGTTCACATGTCCACAACAGGACCACGAGGGAACATCCGAAATAGATGCCCCAAACACACGACCCAAAATACACTGCACTGCGGGCAACCAGCCCAGGACACTCCTGCTACACATATCCTAACCTTACTCGATACATCCCGGAGTAAACAAATGAGAAAAAACTCACTAGGGACGCAGCAAATGCGGAATCAGCGGAGCGTGGGGAGACACGTCCGGGCAGGCTGAGCGCAGAGCAGAGAAGGAGGAATGACGCCTGAATCAGCGTCTGGTCAGAAATCCACACAAGTACATCCACGATATGATGGAAAGCTTATTAGATAGTTATTCTTATTTTCTTTTTCTTTTTATTTTTTACAAAGTTTTTTCGTAGTGAGAACCCAATTCATAATGACTGAAGCCATGAGTGAGGTCGCGTGCGCTCATGATGAAGGCTCCTCAGTTTTAAATGCTCTGCGCGGTAGATTCAAACTACGGCGGATTAGTGTTTGAAGAGGATGCCTTATGTAATAGGCATGTTCGTCAATGATGGAGGGGCCACTAATAAATTAGCTGGTGCTTCATTCCTTACATTTAGCAACTCGTTGAAGTACTCCCTCCATCTTTCTACTCTTTCTTGCTTCTCGGCTAGCGTTCTCCCATTCTATTCTTTCACACCCTTACTGTTTCCTTTGCTACCTTCCCTAACTTTCTTTACTCTTTTCCAGAAGTTTCTTACACTCCCTCCATTTTACACTCAGATTCCTTCCAAATTCCTCATCTACTCTTCTCTTACTTTCCTTCACTACTCTCTTTCTCTCCACGTATCTCGCTCGTTTCTGACTCTCCAAATCTTCATTCCCTCTACTACCTAACCACTCATTATACGCTTTCTTCTCGTCTTCCACAGCTATTTTTACCTCTTCTGTCCACCGTGCTGTACCTTTCATAATAATAATAATAATAATAATAATAATAATAATAATAATAATGAAAATAAATAAATACTGTACCCAAATGCTGAACTTAACCTATCTAACCCGGGAGTCAATTCAAAAGATCCTAGGAGCAGGCACCGCGCTGCCCGGCTATCATAATGGAAGGATCTGCTCATAAAACCAATCTAAAACCACATAAAACCATGTGGTTCGATTCCGAATCAATAAGGGAGTTTGAAAGTAATCTTGATAAAGCATGGGGAAGACAAGATTTGAAGTTTGATTATAAAGCAAAAATACAGAATAGTAAAAAATTTGCGTCTGCTACCGCCACCGCCAACACCGTGAACGACCGCAGCAGTGCAAGTACTGGTACTGAGCTGGATACACAGGCCTAGTTTGCCTTTTTCCAGAGGATCTACTGTAAGAAACTGTAAGAAAAACCATGTGAGAGACATCGTTGTTGTCATAGCGAGCGGTCCACACAACTCACAACAACAAACCTTTTAGATCACTCTGCCTAGGACACTTGTGTGGCAAGCACAGCCTAAGCTAATAGGTCGATAGTTTTCTGTTGTGCGAATCAATGCACTCAAGCACTGTTCAGTGATATAAGATTTATTACAATAGTGCAATAAATCAAATATTAATAATCAATAATCAATAGCTGCAAGAGTATTTTGAAAGCAAAGCCATGTACCAGCCGAACATTAAAACAAAAAATGACACGTTAGCAAAAGTGGCCAAAACTATTGATCGTATTTTCACCATCAAACAAAAACCATTTAGTGTACAATACTTTAATTTATTAGTGGTTCTTTCTGTCAATGACGTAGAGAGCTTAATAATAATTAGGGTCTTGGACCGGGTCCCAGGGAGCCCGGTAAACGCTTAACTCGCAAACCAAGAACGATAAATCGTCCTAGGAGATACCCCTTAACTCTTCCTGCCCGGGCAGCATTTTAAAAGGACGCACCTTGCGAAGGCCCGGAGCCCGGGCGATATTTTAAAATCCTATGCTTGAAAGCGTCCTTAAGCATGCTTTGAAAGCCGCGCGGCAAAACGTTTGTAAACAAAGCCGATCGGAGCGCCCCCAAGCCTCAACAAGAAGAAGAAGTCCGACCTTGTCCGCCATTGCCAGTTAGAGCGAAAATTAGTGTTCCAAACTGTCCGATATTGCTAAATCCGCGGGATAACTCTCTCCACGGAAATCGTCATCACACCTGAACCAGTTGACCTAGAGAGCTCTACTTAACGCCAATCTACAGATACAAGCAAGGGCTACATTTTGAGATTTGTGTGAATTCTCTAGCAGTTAAAATAAAAAAAAAATAAGCCAATGTTTACATACAACGTTTTTTGGCCAGATCGCCTGGATAGGACTATCGACATCTATAAATGCTGCCCGGGAAGGAAGGGTTAAATAGTTCCTAAGGAACGTCATTGTTGCGGATGGCACTACAAAAAATAAAAATACTGTAAGAAGAAAATGTATGAGTTTGAATCCCGCGGTCTGTTGCGCTATCACTCGCTTGCTTCCCCATGCAATATTGCAAGACGCCGCCAGGCGCTATATCGTTCTCTCTTGGTTCATGCGTGAGACCATACAGACGTATCCCCCAATCTCTCTTGCCCTCAGTGTCTGTCCTCCTGGTTTTTCTCTGCACGTCATTACAGTGAGTTAATATTGCATATTGATAGTGGTATAACCCAGGAATGTATTTTTGTGCGAGTTCTGTGTGGTTTAACCCTTCTCGCTCGAGTGGTCTATATAGCTTCATATCGAGCTTTTTCCATAACACACGGGTGACATAAATAGCTCCATAGCCTTATTTCATGGCTTAAAACCACAATATAGATTTTTGTTTTGTCTTAGCGGATGATCCGTACAACCAACAAGAACAAAAACACATAGCCAGTCAATCACGTGACTCCTGCTTGCAAGCAGTCCTAACGAAAGCTTGTATTTATTAGTGGCCCCTCCATCATTGACGAACTGCCTTAACAAAGTTGTTGTTGTTGTTGTTGCTGTTCCCCAGGCTGTCTGGCCGAGCAGCCCCAAGGTCCTGATCAAGGCCAAGGCCATAACCGAGCACCCCCACAGAACCCTCCCTGCTTACCACTAATATAGCCCAGGTGACCAAAGCCACTCTAAGGCGGGGAGCCGAGGAGGGTGCAGAAACGCCCGGGAAACCAAAGCGCCACCCAGGGCCCTGTGCCCCTCAGCAATTATGAAGGGAAAGTTGAGGGGCAAAGGAAAAATGTGACGCTTTGGCTCCCAATCTGCCAATGTCTAGGTTGGCAGTAGAGAGGTCAATCCACAGAAGAGACGCCATCACTTGAGATCAAAAAAATATATAAGTAAAAGGAACAGTCAGAGTAAGCTATGGGTATGGTAGAGAATGCTCAACTCTCACTCAGATAGACCAGCCCATCACCAGCCTTAACAAAGGTATGGCCTCTCTTTGAACCCATGGCTCGCCATTTCAAATGTCCCGCCTAGGAGCTCAAACAATAGAGATTAACCATATCATCGTGAGCAAATGCTCAAAACACTCATGTATGATGTGGATGCCACTGCTGAAAAAAACGATAAACAATATGGTAACAATTAAAATTAAAAAGAATACACTTGATCTATCAACACTGCACTTCCCGTCAGTCTGATGTCCTATAGTAGTCCAGTCAACTTAGTGTTTCACCTACCACTAATTGCAAGACACAAAACCAACTTTATTTAGGGGCTTGGTCTGTACTAAATAACATATTAAAAATCCCAATTAATCGAAGTTTTGGAACAGTGTTCATTTTGCATTCAAAAATATTTCACAGTTAGGGCCCTGGCGACATTAGGACACATATAAAAGTACATATAATTACTATAAATCTGTAACTAACGACATAAATTATTGAATTGCTGATGTGGTATTACAGTTTCTCCTTAATAGGAGGGAAAAAGTTTATGTTTTCAGTTGATAATCACTAGTAACATGAATAAGCCTACCCCGTCCATTGACCTCTAATGTCACCACAGTTTCTACCTTCATTTGAATGTGTTTGGTCCTTTCTGCTGAATAAATATCTGCCAGTTCCATGTCATCTCAACCAGTAGACCATTTCAACCAGTAGCTCTCAACCAGTGCCAAATTAACCCAGACCAACCAAACCAGTGCCAAATTATAGTACTAACCTAACCTAACCGTATTGGTTGATTTGGTACTGGTTGAGAGCTACTGGTTGAAATGGTCTACTGGTTGAGTTGACCGGTCACCATATCTGCCAACCTCATGAGACAGGACATACAGAGATACATCATTGACCTCAAAATATCGTAGGACACCAGGTTTACGACAGACTGATCAAGTTATCACCCATACCATGAGACATTGAGACCGACGTTCAGACCATAGTTTTTTCCCAGTTGTCCTCACTACTGGGTGTCATTCTCATCTGCACTCATTTCAGTCCCTTCACCATCTCCTCCATTCTCACACACACCTCTGCACTCTCCACATGCAGTAGTGCATGGTAACCCCGCCTTTTTGCACCCACAGTGATTGGTGCTGCATCCAGTCTTGCACTGGCATCTGACAAACTCCAGTAGTTCCTTGGGTGCAATATTCTGACTAGTTTGAACTGGTATCATTCGCCTGTCAACTATTTTCCAACCCCACTCATCAGCATCCAGCTGTACTTCTTTCCATGCTTGGACCTGATTATATACACGGTGACTCGGGTACTGTGCGGCTGCTGAAGTCGGTGGTCAACTTTTAGGTTGGACTGACTTTTTACTTGTCTTCACCAGTTGAAGGAACGTCTGATGCCGCAGTTCATTCAAGTCACTGATCTTGGCATTTGCCTTGTACACACAGAGGATAGCTTTTTCTCCAGCAGCAGCAATCTCACTCTGTGTGCATCCTGTTCTGTTAAAGACAACTGCCTGCTGGATGAATGTCTCATTTGTATGGATCAGCTTCAATCCTACAGCTTTACCAATACCAAACACTCTCGAAGTAGTGTCGCAGCCTAACATGGCATGGACAAACAGCAAGTCTCGACACACCTGTTCTCCCAGCTCCGATTTTACCTTATGGATGTCCATGTACCTTTGCTGTTGTCCGGACTTTGCCTCTGGATGGAAGTAGTCTCCTGTGGTTCCTAGTGACATGATGGCACAATAGTATCATAAGGTCAGTGTCATCTCCAACAACGATAGTGTCACATGTCTCAGCAACCTTCAGAGCATGGGAAACAATAACTATGTCAGCATCGCCATCTGCATGGTGAACTACACAACCTGATTTCTCCAGGGTACTACCCAGCATGTTAATGAACTTCAGTTTGTTGGTTTTGCTGGCCAAGAAGTCATCTTTCTTCATTTGGAGTTGCATACCCGGGGACACATGAACATCTCTGACTACTGCCGATCCTGTTCTTCTGAATTGGGTGCCATCCTTTGGCGCTGGTCCACCGTCATACCCGTCAAAGACAATGACGGGTTGTTTGTACAGTAAACCCTCGCTATCTCGGACCTCTAGAAGTTGGAAACCCGCACTACTCGGACTGGCTTCAGCCTCTCGGACATTCACTTCCGTATTTCGGACATTTCTGGCATCGTTCCGACCGTCTCTGACGTTGTCGGACTTTATATAAGTATTCGGAAAATGTCCGCCATAACCGTCCTCTGATATCTCGAATATTTCCGAAATGTGTCGTAACGGTGTCCGACAAAGGATGACGTGTCGGATGCCACCTCAAGTCACCGGACAATAAGGGTGAATATCTGAGAAACAGAAGGGAGGTCCGACGCCATCTTACATCCGGGGACCGAGGTTCGAGCGTGGGAGGCTGGGAGCGTCAGTCCGCACCAAGCTCTGTTGTGTTACACATCGACGCGTACCATTATTTTGTTCACCATGCCTCCCAAGGATAAGCCTAAGCGTAAGGTGACTTCTGTATCACTAGAAACAAAGCTACAGATGTTAAAGGATCTGGACAGTGGGATGAAAGCCAAGCAGCTTCAGGAGAAGTATAGCTTAGGCAGATCGACAATCTACGACTTCATCCGAGACAAGGAAAAAGTCCGGCATCATGGCGCAGCTGTGCTTCATGGTCCATCTACCGCCAAGATCTTTCGCAAGGCCAAGCTAGCCTTTCAAGACATCGACGACGCAGTGCTGAAGTGGTACCAACAACTTCGTGCTGAGGGCGTACCAGTGAGAGGCATCGAGATCCAGCATGCAGCAGAACGCTTCGGACAGCATCTTCATCACCCAGACTTCAAGGCTAGCGAGGGGTGGTTGTGGAGGTTCCGAAACCGCCATGGCCTCACAAACAGGAGTATTTAATAGTGGCCCCTCCATCATTGACGATTATGCCTATTACATAAGGCACACTCTTCAAACACTCGTCCGCCGTAGTTTTGAATCTACCGCGCAGAGCATAACAAATTTGAGGAGCCTTCATCATGAGCGCACGCATCCTCACTCATGGTTCAGTCATTATGAAATTGGGTTCTCACTACGATTTTTTTTTGTAACAAATAAAAAACAAAAAGAAAATAAGAATAACTATTCATAAGCTTTCCATATACTCGTGGATGTACTTGTGTGGATCTTTGACCAGACGCTGACTCAGGCGTCATTCTTCCTTCTCGGCTCTGCGCTCAACCGACCCGGACGTGCCTCCCCACGCTCCGCTCGTTCCGCATTTGTTGCGTCCCTAGTGAGTTTTTTCTCATTTGTTTACTCCGGGATGTATCGAGTAAGATTAGGATATGCGTAGCAGGAGGGTCCTGGGCGGGTTGCCCGCAGTGCAGTGTATTTTGGGTCGTGTGTTTGGGGCATCTATTTCGGGTGTACCCTCGTGGTCCTGTTGTGGACATGTGAACTTTTTCACGGTTAGCTAGCTTTGTGATGCGGGCGGCTTTCATTACGCGTTATTATTGCTGCCTTTTATCTTTCTGATGAGGTAGCTTTTTATTCTCTGACGTTCCCAGCGTATTTTTCTTCACTTAGTGAAGTTTTTTCTGGGTCCCGAGTCAGTTCTTCCCTTTACTGGGAAATGTTTGCTACAGTGGTGTGTTGACGGTGGTTCCTGTTGTGATATAATTCAGTACTTTTTGTTTATATTATGACATGTTTACTGTGTTTTTCCGTCTGCTTAGGCCTAGCCAGCCTCTCGTAGCTTTGCCACATGCACAAGTGTTATTGATTTATGTTATAAATATGTACTACTGTGTCATGTGTGTCGTGGTTTAGTTGTGTATTGGCTAATTCCACGGATTATATATGTGTCCTGGTTTAGTTGTGTATTGGCTAATTCCTCGGACTATTTATGTGACCTGGGTTAGTTGTGCTTTGGCTGATTCCACGGTCTATTGGTGCGTTCAGATTGAATCTGAACGGGGTGGGTTGCCTTTTCCGGCGGGTTTTCTCGGTTACACCATGAAAACCCGGCTGGTTGCCGAGTTTTAATCACGCGTGGTTAAAAAAGGCTTGTTTTCCCCGGCGATTAGTGGCCTCAGGCTCTCCAGGACTGCGTCTCTGAGGTGGGGCCTGTGTTCAGGCGTACTGTGTTTTCCCGGCGGGATGGCTTTACCCATTTAACTAAGTGTTTATACGGACACTTGTTGAGTTGAGTTTTTCCCGGTTTTTGCAAAGCCAGTAAAACTAGGCTGTTTGTTGATCTTTCCTCCCCGGCGATCTTTTGCAAAGAAGTGGGGATAGGAATTGTGGGGTTAACTTTAAAATTCACACCCGGCGGTTGCACCTTGGGAGGGTAGGATTAACGGTTTTGTTTAATTCAGTGAAGTTAACCAGACATTCGAGGGGTACGATACGTATCGCCGCCATTCAACATACGGCGATCTAGAACGCTTCGGGAGAAGCCAGATCTAGCATTTAAGACAGGCTTTCCAGTTTTTGATCTGCGAGATAATATGGGGGCCGGCGTCTTTGAGAGTGGTTTTCCAGTAAGAACTTAACAAAACACCACTGGGAAGACTGCGTCAGTTATAAAAAGCCATGCTGGTCTTTATATTATGTCAGAGGATATGCATAAATCTTTTGGACAAGTTAAGATATTCTGAAATCTTTATTAACCCCTCCACCCCGGAAGGGCTCTTGAACGCCCATAACAACCTCGGCCCGCGCAACCCGGAAGGGCTCTTGAACGCCCATTGCTTGCGTGCGTGCTTTCGAATGCCGCGCGTACATTTTTGGTATCATGGGACGGTAGGTGGCGCCACCAGGCGTAAACGACGCCACAGCAACAGTATCTACCCCGACGCCATCATGGACAGTATGCCAAATAGTGATTCCGCTGTGTCCGATACCGTGCTTCCTACGACGCCCTTGCTAGTTCGTCGCGCCTTACCCCGACGCCATCGCCTAAATGTGTTATCTCCCGGAGGTATTGAGACGACATTGAGACTTTATGAGCGAGCTGATGCCAAGAATAATGTTGATGATGAAGTCAGTGACGACTCCAGTAATTATAAGTCGAGTGATTATGGCCATGAGAGTGACAAAGAAGAGCAATTCCTGGGATTTGCGAGAGAACATGACAGTGATGAGAGTGATGAAGGTGATGTACCAGTTGTTGAGGAAGCTGGTTTACCTAAAGACAGTGAACTTGAGAGAGTGAGTGAGTGGGAGAGTTCAAGGTCACTCACCAAATTTCGCATAAGTGACACGACTCCAAGCCCTTCCCCAGGTAAATCGCCTTTCAAGCTACACATGTATAAGCAGAAAATACTTGAGAAGGCGGCCGCGGCAGCTAGGGAACAAGCAAAAATACTTGGTGAGGATGAGGCTGTGAGTGAGGGTCAGCGTGGTGACCCTTCTCGTCCGCCATTGTCTCCCTTATCTACCCACGCCACCCAAGATGACCCGGATGCCCCGCATTCTTCCCCACCACCCCCACCATTGCCAAGGGTTGAGGACCCCCCACTTTCGGCCTATTTGCCTCCTAGGTCTCCCGACAGGAGACACACTGCTGCCGAAAAGGGGAAAGGTAGGAAATATACCAAAAAAATTAAGAAAAGTAAGAGAGTTTTGTTCGAGGCTCCCGCGGCGTCCACCCCGGCCGGCCCCAGCCATACGTCCCCGCAACTTTCCCCACGGTCCTCCCCACCTCTCCCGCCTTCAACATGTCTTCCTGAAGAAGTCTTTGAGCTCGCATCACCAATACCTGGGCCTAGTGACAGTGAAACATTGCTTTCTGTCACTCGTCGCAGGCCAAGGAGCCCAGGACCTCTGGGGGACACATCCTCACCTGCCACTCCTTCCCCACCTCGCCCACCCGCACGCCGCCCACGCATCACTGGTTCCCCGCCAGATTATGTGGGGGCCACTGATGATGAAGGGCACCTCTCTGAAGACTCTGGCCATGATTACATAGGTCCACCGTCAGGGCAAGATGACCACTCTGACGATGACTATATGGACATCGACGACCCTCGACCCATCCGCTTGGCCCGGCGTCGTGCTGCCCGTCGTGCTGCCCGCCACCCTGGCCGACGCCCTGGCCGCCCTAGGGCGCGCGCCTCCCGAGTTGGCCGTGGGCGTGCTGGGCCACCAGCTGGAGCTCCTCGTCAGCGTAGACAAGACCCATTCTACGTTTTTCAGTGGCAAGACGTAGATGATGGGGATGGATACAACCCTGATGTGCCAGCTTTTGATGAGGTACTGGAGGGTTCAGGCATTACCCCCAATTTTCCTGCAGGCCCCAATGCTCCACTACACGAACTATTTGAGGCCTTCTTTGATGAGGAGGTGGTAGGCTATGTTGCCAAAGAGACAAATAAGCAGCACCAATTCCAGGTCCATTTTTTGGGCAAGGTGACCAAGGGCCACATGAGGCAGTGGACCCCAGTGACTCATAAAGAGTTCATGGTGTTCCTGGCACTCACCATGCTAATGCCTCATGTCAAGAAGCATAGGTTGCCTGACTATTGGATCACCAATGATCTCATATCCACCCCTGCCTTCGGGAAATATATGTCTCGCGACCGGTACCTTGATATCCTCGCAGCGCTCCATCTTGTCACCAACACCGACGTCCACCTCGGTGACAACCTGTGGAAGATTAGGACGTTGTATGAGATGATGCGAGAACGCTTCACCTCCTACTTCAAGCCCTTCCGCAAGGTCGTCATTGACGAGTCTCTTGTGCTGTTCCGGGGAAAACTCAGCTTCCGGCAGTACATCCCCTCAAAAAGACATTGCTTTGGCATAAAATTCTTTGTGCTGTGCGACTGCCAAACTGGCTATGTCCTGGACTTCCTGGTCTACAGCGGGAAGGAAGGGGACTTGCTTGTGGACCCCCTCATTGGCTTTGGCGGAGCAGTGGTGCAAGCCATGATGGACCGCTACTTTCACAAGAATCACGTCCTCTACACGGACAATTATTACACGTCCCCCACTCTCTCACAGTACCTGCATGAGCGCAAGACGGGGACTGTAGGCACAGTACGAGGGAAAAGGAAGGGCATGCCACCTTTCCCTCCAAAGACCAAAAAAGGTGATGTGTTCAAGAAGAAGTCGGGGCCCATTCTGGCTATCCACTGGCACGACCAGCGGAAGGTCAACCTCCTGACCACCATCCACAAGGGGGAAATGGTGGAGACTGGCAAGGTGGATCGCCGCACCCAGGCCAGGGTGACCAAGCCCGATGCTGTCCTGGACTACAACATCAACATGAGGCTGGTGGACAAGTCCGACATGCAGATAGGCTTCATTGACTGCCTGCGTACCTCGTGCAGATGGTACAAAAAGTTCTTTCTGCATATGGTGGACATGTCAGTTCTGAATGCCTACAATATATACAAGCTTCGGAATGAAAACACACCCATGAAGTTCAATAGCCTGCGGAGGTTCCAAAAGCAGGTGTTGACGGAGCTCCTGGAGAAGTATGCTACGCCACAGAGGGCAGTGGCACATCCTGGGCCCGCCGTTATTGACCGCTTGCAGTGTGCTCAATACTTGATTAGGCACAGGCTTGGTTCCCTGCCTCAGAATGAATCAGGAAGAACACAGCAGAAGCGGTGCCATGTCTGCTACAACAGCAGGGTGAGGCCGAGGCCAGGTAAAAAGTCAACCATGGAGTGTGTGGAGTGCAAGGTGGCACTCTGTGCTTTAGAGTGCTTCTTTGATTACCACTCCAAGCTGGAGTTCTAATAATCATACTGAAATTGCCAAATAAAATGACAATATGTACACTATAATTATATATAGGCAAAAAGTGGAAGAAAACCAATTTATTGTAATACAAAAGTCATGTATTATGAGAAAATTGATACAAATACAATTACACCATAATAATATGTGAAAGTGACACATATGTATATACCAAGTGACATTCATATGATTAGAACCTATAGAAATATATAAATCAGTGAAAAAAGACATAATAAATTGTATATAAAATGTTTACAAATCATATAACTAAGTGAAAGTGACACAAGACCTAATATTTGATGGCCAAAGTATAATAAACACCTGTGATAACGAATAATCAGTGCCTAATACAACAATAACCTACCTCAATTACTAATAAAATGTACGGTATCGAGTGAAAATGAGCATTATCAGTGACAGTGACACTCTCTAAAGCATATTTGTCAAAGTGAAAGTGACACAAGACCTAATATTTGATGGCCAAAGTATAATAAACACCTGTGATAACGAATAATCAGTGCCCAATACAACAATAACCTACCTCAATTACTAATAAAATGTACGGTATCGAGTGAAAATGAGCATTATCAGTGACAGTGACACTCTAAAGCATATTTATCAAAGTGAAAGTGACACAAGACACAATACTTGATGACCAAAGAATAATAAACACCTGTAATAACGAATAATCAGTGCCTAATACAACAATAACCTACCTCAATTACTAATAAAATGTACGGTATCGAGTGAAAATTAGCAATATCAGTGACAGTGATACCCTAATAAACATATTTTATATAATTGGCCTCAAATTAACTAGAAAAATATCAAATAAACATCACATTCTCAATATCAAACACTAAAATCGTCTAAGGGAGATAAATACTTTGGCGCGACGAGCGGCTAGGTGCGTCGTAGCCATGGCCGGGGCGACGCGTCCGAACGCGGGAAGAATTTGCCGCCGAAAAGCACTCGTCTTCCCGCGCTCACCATTATGCAACCAGAGGGGCTAGAGACCTCTACTCAATGCCATTCGACAGAGGAAGGTTTGTGGAACATTATTCTTTTTTATTCACAACATTACATGCCATATTCATTGACTTACAGAGTAGTTAACATAGCCCAAAGATCGTCAAAACACCCGGTACCGCAGCACAGTCGCAAGCTATAGCCCCCGGGGCTGGAGGGTTAATGAACCCTCCGCGTAGCGAGCCGTGATAGTTGTGTATTACGTCTCGTTACCCGGCGGGTTGTCTAAACACTTGTGTTCGAACATGTTGGTGTAGCCTTATGAGCATTAATTCCTGGAAATTTTTCTTTTTTTCCAGGGCTGAGTTCCGGTGAGACTTTCGAGAACCTGGAGTAAACCGGGGGTGGGTTCGTGTTTTCCACCAGTCTCTGTCATGGCTACCATAGACCCTGTGTTTGCCTTGTGTATTGCTCCCTCCTGTTCAGGTATCCCTATCTTTGCACACACTCTTTGCATTAGATGTGTTAAATGTTTAGATCGCTCAAGGGGTTTGTGGGTAATGGGGAACTGTTCCTTCTGTACTCAATTGAGTGCCAAAGTGTTGCGGGACAATAGTAGATCCGCGGCGGTCGCTTTGAGGGAGGTCAGGCAACAGTTGTCATGTTATGCGACAACAGCGGCTCATAAAGCGCTGCAATGTGACAATGTGATTCTTTGGGATAAATTACTAATTGAGCACCCCCCTATTAAACGTCCCGCTAGAGTAACTGAACGAAAGTAGGCAGAGACTGGGCAGGGTACAGCACTTTCTCTGGTCCCTACACCTTCTAAAAGCCCTCGTGAACCCACGCCCCCGGTGACAGCCTCCACGTCACGGGCGCGGTCCAGGTCCAGGTCGCCCCTCTGACAACAGCCGCCTAGTCATTCCTCTTCACCAGCAAGAAAGAGGAGTAAAGAGGAAAAGTCCAAGGACAGCTCTAGTGAAAGGTCGGAAAAGTCTAAGAGCAGTGATAAATCTAAGTCACACCGCAGCCATAAATCTTCCAGGAAAGATGCTAAGGAACGAAAGGCCTCCCGGCGTTCGCCGGAGCCTCGTGCCTCACTTTTTGCCTCTACTCCCGACTTATCTAGTATCAAATCTGATGGGGTGGGAGTGGAGTCAGAGACTGTGGTGAGGGTGTTGCCGGCGGACAGGTTACAAATGGAGATTACATACCTAGAGTTAGAGAGTTCGGTAGGCAGTGATCGCCCTGTAGAAGAGTCTAGTGGGGGCTCAGTGGTTGATGGTGTATCTGACTCCCAAGGAAGTTCGGGCCAAGGCCTAGGTGTATGGCGTTATTCCCAACCGGGGCATGAGGCCCCACGTTTGGTTCAAGAGCCACAGGTACGGGCGGACGTCCACCGGGATGCTGTGATCCCATCATCCATTCCTGATTTAACTTGGCACCAAGACGAGGTTCCGGCTTCGGCGGAACCCTCTCATGATGGGCCGGATGACAAGGATGAGGTGTCTATAATCTCTGACATGGAAGTGAAAGAGTCAGGTTCAGTTCTAGACGACTCGCAAGATAGGAATGATTCACCTTTGAGTTCTTCATCCACTAAATTTGTCACGGCGGAGGAAATAGATGGGTTGTTAGTAACTGCTCTCACAACAAAATTTGGCCAACAGCCGGAGACTCCTACAGTGGACCTGGGAGCTCCCATGACGAGTTCAAGTGTTCGGCCTCTGATCGCTTCTATTGCTTTGACCAAGATTCCGCACCCTCCCCCTATGTCACCTAATATAGTCGCTAGGCCTGCTTCGGCGGCACTGACTACTTCTAATGTAAGGGTGGTTACGGATGTGAATCCGTCCCCGTTGGATAAAGCACCGTTAAGAAAGGTAGCTATGCCCCTCTTATACGGTCCAGATGACTCATGGGTTCAAATGATCCCAACTAAGCCAGAGACAGCACAGCCCACTTTGTCAGGGGAACTTCCAGTACCACAAGAGTGGGTAATCCAAGGAAATAAATCTAGAAAGTTACGAGCCTTGGATATTGCGGGTAATGTACTTGATGTTAATATTAAGGCCATTCCGAACCATTATCACCATGACTTTTTTGTGTATACAGCTACGCCTGCACTGCCCCCTGCCTCAGCTTCAAAGCTGTTTTCTGACTGGACCAAGCATGACAGTTTTAATGACATAAAGGCACTGTCAGCTCTCACTCCAGAATTAGATTTACAAACGGTCACAGACACAGCCGCTAACCCAGTGTTGAAGGTGGGGCAGTTGGGTCCAGGACCTTGGGTGGAATGGGAAGTAGAAGCTCAGAACTTTGCGACCACCTTCACTTCAAAATCCTCCCACCAGATTCCTCAGGACAGCCATTCTTGGTTCTCTATGCCAGTCTTTTCAGCCGGCGGAGTCCCATCTGCTTTGTTTGCTTTTTTAGCTGCCCCCAAAATCAATCTCTGTTAACTTAAAGATCCTTTCACTACGCCTTCACCAGCTCACCTAGACCGGGAGTTTAGGCTACGAGGGAAGGCGTATAGACTTTTTTCCCAGTACATTGTTACGCACCAGGTGGCGAATCTATGTTACGATCCACTCAGGCAATCGCGGACGCGGAAGCCAGACGATCAGTTGAACTATCTCGGCGATTACTCCTTCAGACGTCGATTCAGTCGTTGGGTGATATACGCACGGCCTTGCTCGAGGCGGTGAGGGCGAGACAGGATCTCAGGATGTCCCTAGTGAGGAAACTCCCTGATAGAATTGCGAACCAGGTGGTCATGTCGCCGGTGCTAACTCCCTCGTTAATGTCCTCTGATGTGTGGAGAACTGTTTTCAATATGGCTCAGGCCTTTAAGCACAGTCCCACCCCTTCTAAGAACCTGCTTTTAACTTACCCAAACTCAAGCCAGTCACAAAAGCTCAACCGGGTGGGTCAAAACCCTTTCAGATACCTAAGTCCGCCTCCCCCCAAGGTCAGTACAGGTACAAACAAGGTAAGTTTGCAGGTCATAAGGGCCGCAGCTATAGCAGACCAGGCCAGGGCTCGTCTTCTGCCAATGCCGGCCAGTCGGCTAAGCATCCACCACCACCACCACCACCACCACCACCAAAAAACTAAAGTTTCTCTCACTCCCAGGGCCGATCTCACGGCGGGTGGATCAGAGGGTAGTACAGCCGGCGAACCCTTGTCTGCTAACTGGGTCGTTCCGGACGTGTCACCGCGCATGGCCAGTAAATACTTGGGCAAGGATGGTGGCACGCAAGGGCATCACCTGGCAGTGGCTCCGACGACCTCGTTTACGTCAGCCGACAAAGGCAACTTTAGTTTCTTTAGAGGTGGAGTCACTAGTCCAGGAAATGATCGCCAAGAATGTCATCATCCCGGTTCCTCAAAATTACCCAGTTTTCACATCCAAACTATTTCTAGTGCCCAAAAGGGACAGTGTTCAGATGAGACCAGTCGTAGACCTGTCTTATCTGAACCTCCATATTCACAACATGTCATTCAGGATGCTTACAGTAAACCAGATCAGGCTAACACTTCCGCCGGGAGGATGGATGTGATTTTTAGACCTGACGGACGCGTATTGGCACGTCTCGGTCAACAAAAGATTTCAAAGGTTTCTGGCCTTAAGATTAAAGCATCAGACTTATGTCTTTCAGAGGATGCCGTTTGGATTGAACCTAGCACCTCGCTTATTCACGAAATTAGTCCGGCAAGCCCTGATGCCATTGTTAAGGCAAGGGATCAGGATTTTATGGTATCTAGATGACTGGCTAGTGGTGGCAGAGACGGAACAAGTATGCATAAATCATGTCAACAGAACATTAAAACATGTCAAAACTCTAGGGTTCAAGGTCAACCTGGTAAAGTCAAACCTTGTTCCCTCAAGAGTAGTTCAGTGGATAGGGCTGGTCTGGGACACAGCTACTCTCACTCTGAGTCAGAGTGTGGACAATCGCAACAGATTTCGGAAAACTGTTTATGTTCCTTCACAGTCTGACTACGACACAGAGAATCTGGGAGTCTCTGGTTGGCTCTCTCAACTGGATTCAACTAACGGTACGGTTGGGCTGGTTAAGAGTCAAACGTTTAATATTGGAGGGCAACAAATATTTTCCGCTATTGCCGGCGAAAAAATTATGGCCCATACCAAAATTAATCCACAACTTACTAGCGGTCTGGGCGAAGAGGGAAACATTGCACTCAGTCATGTCATGGACCTCTCCTCCGCCAACGGTATGGGTAGACATGGATGCGTCAGGAACGATAGGTTGGGGTTTTCAATCAAACCAAGGGCACCAGGGTCAAGGGCTTTGGTCCCATTTAGAAATTTCCCACATCAATGTCAAAGAATTACTAGTCCCCTTATATTTCCTCCAGGCTCACGGCTCTACTTTACGGGGCAAGGCGGTGGCCTTCAGAATGGACAATCTGAATGCAGTTCACTGTATTCAGAAACAAGGGTCGACAAGATCTCGGGGGTTGCTAAACGTGTCAGAAGAGATTTTTATTCTAGCCAAAAGGCTGGACATTCAGCTTCACGCATCTTACCTCCCAGGCGTAGCAAACGTCTGGGCAGACGCTCTGTCTCGGAGACAGAGCACAACAGTAGAATGGGCGCTCAAGCAAACCATTTTCGACCAAATGGTTGCGAAGCATTACCATCCACAAGTGGATTTGTTTGCGTCAGAGGAGACTCACAAACTCCCACTGTACCTCACCCGCCGGACGATAACGCCGGCGGGCGGGCCAGATGCACTGGTGACAGACTGGAACAGGTGGAGTTCCATTTATCTGTTTCCGCCGCCAGATGCGTCTCTAATGTGCCACGTAGTAAACAAACTACAGGATTATCGAGGTGTAGTCTCGCTAATCGCGCCCCTGTGGCCGGCGCAGTTGTGGTACCAGCAATTGAAGACGTGGTGCCCGGACCCGGTATCACTCCCGGTATGGTTTTTCCACTTAGACACAATTGGCAACCTAAAGACCTCGCTGACTTTTGCATTATGGACATTCAGGAGGCCAAATGGCTAGCACCATACGGTAGAGACGTGACCAATAAATTCATGAATCAATATACCCAGTCTACTAAGCGACAGTATCAATCGCATTGGCAGGCCTTTACTTCTTGGATTATTAGAACAGAACAAACTGTGCCCTCGGTGGCTCTGGTTTTTAATTATTTAAATTATCTGTTCGAGCAGAAACGTTTGTCTGTAGTGACGTTAAAAAATCACTTAACGGCGATTAGGATACCGTTTTTGGACCTTACCGGTCTCTCCATACCAGTTGCGGAGGAAAAGGGTTTTATGAGGGCATGTTTTAAACTCCGCCCACCTCCCCGTCAGCTCATGCCTACCTGGTCTCTGGACAAGGCATTGTCTTTACTTCATTCCCGTCTGTACCAAAATACTGCAGATTTTACATTACTTTTTAAAAAGGGCAGTATTCCTTATGGCCTTGGCTACCGGGAACAGAGTATCTGAGCTGGCGGCAATGAGCAACACACCTAATTGCCTCAGGTTTGGTAGGCTTAATGAGTGTATTCACATTGCACCTTCCCCAGGGTTCATAGCCAAGAATGAGCACAGTGAACACGTGTTTTCAGAATTCACGGTGCCGGCGTTAAAAAGGGGAAAGGTGCACCATAATTTATGTCCAGTGCAAGCTCTAACCAAATATTTGAGAGTGGCACCTCTAAATCAGCACGATGCTTTATGGGTAGCAAGTACGGGTAAACGCTTGATGAAACGTAGACTGGCTTCTCTCTTGGTCGAGGTCATTAAAGAGAGTAATCCCGGCGTTGTGGGTAGGGCCCACGATTTACGCAAGTGGGCGGCTTCGTTACGTTTCCTTAAGAATTTTTCTGTTGAAGATATTACGTACACACAGTTGTGGGCCTCTAATCATACGTTTTTGACTCATTACCTCTCAGTAGCTCTAGACAAACCTTCCTTGCCATGTATAGCTTTAAGGCAAAGGGTCTAGGTGGCCCCTAAGTCACTTTTGTTTAATTTCAAGAAAAGGGGGGGGGGGGGTGCAGTCAGTGTAACATAGGACACCCTAGACCCCGCCAGAATATGAGAGCTGTGATACTGTTGATGGGTATTGTGATATTTAAATTTCTCTGTACTATTCATTACAGGAAATTGTGCTAGTACAATTTTAGTACAAACAAGTGTAGTTGTAAGTAGTTTTTGAGCTGAGAAGCAATCTAATTTAAGCATTGGTTATATTTTGCAAAGTATATCCACTAATTTTATGGGGTTTATATGTGCACATGTAAACTTATAAGTTTTATTTTTCACCATTTAATTTAAGTGGGGTGCCCCGTTAACTGGCGGATCTGTGCTCAGAATCTCAGTTATAACACCCTTTTTTATCAAGCAGGCTTCTTTGAAGCACGCTCCTGCTTGTACCCCTTTTTGTATAAGTTGTGCTGTATAAAGTTTATGCACCAAATATATATCTTTTACAAAGTAAGAATACTATGTGGTTGTTTGATTATCTGCCTTTGCTAGAGTTATGATATGATTACGAATGTCCCCCTCCAGTCTTATATATCAGGCATAATTGTCAATGATGGATTATAATTATTAAATTATAGGTTTGACTCCTGCAAGGAGATAAAGAAAACCTAATATTTAGTAGTGGCCCCATAATCATTGACGACTGGGGCCCTCCCGACCATCCCCTTCCCATTCGTTGATGTATTAAGGATTTTGGTATACTTGATATGTCAGTGAAGGAAGAATGACGCCTGAGTCAGCGTCTGGTCAAAGATCCACACAAGTACATCCACGAGTATATGGAAAGCTTATGAATAGTTATTCTTATTTTCTTTTTGTTTTTTATTTGTTACGAAGTTTTTCCGTAGTGAGAACCCAATTTCATAATGACTGAACCATGAGTGAGGTTGCGTGCGCTCATGATGAAGGCTCCTCAAATTTTTTATGCTCTGCGCAGTAGATTCAAAACTACGGCGGACGAGTGTTTGAAGAGGGTGCCTTATGTAATAGGCATAATCGTCAATGATTACGGGGCCACTACTAAATATTAGGTTTTCTTTATCTCCTTGCAGGAGTCAAACCTATAATTTGTGGTGAAATTTTAAGCGCCGATACTTCGGCCATAGAACCCTTCACTGATCGCTTCCACGCCCTTATAACCGAGGAACACCTTCAACATTGGCAACTCTATAACGGTGACGAGACTGGCTTATATTGGCGTTCTCTACCTTCCAACACACAGGCCCACCGAGAAATCACGTCCACACCTGACCACAAAACTGTGAAGGAGCGCATTTCAGTGCTTTGTTGCGCTAATGCCGACGCAAGCCACCGTGTGACCCCTACAATCGTCGGCAAATCTCAGAAGCCGAGAGTAATTAAGGACCTCATCACTACCAAGCAACTCCCAGTCGACTATTATGGACCAAAGAAAGCTTGGTTTAACCAGGTAATCACCGAGGATTTCTTTTACAAGAGATTTGTACCCGACGTTCGCTCGTTCCAGAATCGAGTGTATGGTGTACCCTATGACGAAGCGGTTGCCATCTTGTTGCTCGACAACGCACCTGCCCACCCTTGTACCACAAAACTGGAGAGTGCAAACGGCAAAATTAAGACCATGTTCCTGCCTCCTAATACCACAAGTGTTATTCAGCCTATGGACCAAGGAATAATTGAAGCTTGCAAAAGGCGTTACAAGAGGAAGTTCCTGGAGCAATGCCTTGTCATCATAGAAGATGGGATGGACGAAGAAGGTTATGTGGATACACGAGGGAAGAAATCTCTACAAAAACTGAAGCAGTATACCCTGAAAGACTGCATCTACAATTGGGCAGAGGCATGGCGAGAAGTTTCTTTCAACACACTGAGGAATGGTTGGACCAAGGTCTTAAATATCCCGAAGGTGCAAGATCCGGGTTTTGAAGGGTTTGGGGCAGCTGACTTCAGGAACCTCTTGAACCAAGGTAACCAGGGTGACCTCCCCGAAGAAGAAGTTGACGACTGGTTGCAAGAGGACAGAGACCTACCTGGACACGAGCATAAGACTGACGAACAAATTGCAGCCGAGGTGTTGGGGGTAGCCCAGGAAGAGACCCAGGATGAGTCGGACGAAGAGACAGAGGGGGGGGCCCAAGATATCAGTCTCGCATGCTCTAGACTCCTTTGACACCATTCTTCAGTATCTGACTCAAGTAGATGACCCAAAGTTGCAGTCCCTATATGAACCACTGCGTAATGGTCGATTCCATATTCAGAGGGCACACCTTGATCGGAAAAAACAACAGAAAATCAGCTCCTTTTTTGTACCCTCTGCTCCTCCCAGAGCTCGTACTTCGTCTGCTACCAGTGGGGTGTCGCTTGCTAGCACCACCTCCCTCCCAAGTGTTTGCTCAGCTGCTAGCACCTCGTGGAGCACTGTAGACACTGTGCCACTCTCAGACTTAGACATGGATTTGGATGAATTAATGAGTAGCACGCCTGTGCCCATGGATATACCTGAACCTGACATTGTTTGTGAGGTGGAGAAGGACAGTGTGGAGAAGGGTAAAGGTAAGGGTTCCATGACAGGCAAGGGATATGGTCCTAAGAGTGGGGGTGTGAAGAACAGTGAGGTGGAGAAGAACAGTGCGATGGACATTGAGGTGGAGAAGAACAGTGAGAAGGGGAGTGAGGTGGTCAAGGACAGTGAGGTGGAGAAGAACAGTGAGATGGAGAAGAACAGTGAGGTGGAGAAGGACAGTGAGGTGGAGAAGGACAGTGGGGTGGAGAAGGACAGTGGGGTGGAGAAGGACAGTGAGGTGGAGAAGGACAGTGGGGTGGAGAAGGACAGTGAGGTGGAGAAGGGCAGTGGGGTGGAGAAGGACAGTGAGGTGGAGAAGGACAGTGGGGTGGAGAAGGACAGTGGGGTGGAGAAGGACAGTGGGGTGGAGAAGGACAGTGGGGTGGAGAAGGACAGTGAGGTGGAGAAGGACAGTGAGATGGAGGTGGGGGGTGAAAAGGGGATGCTGCAGTAATTAATGCAGTGTTGGGGAGGGGGGAGGGAGGACATCAAGACTACAGACAAGAGCTATGAAGGGGTAAGTGTAATATAGCCTACTGTACAATACATATTGTAAAACTAAAATACATGTACTGTGTTTTCTATTACAGATTATAGGGTTCGAATAGGGTTGTCTTCGTTTTCTAGGTTGACGCGGACGTCTCTCTTGAGGTCGGATTTTTTCCGTAGTCTCCGATTTCATTGTTGTCTCGGACGGACATGGGCTAGGTCGGATTTTATCCTCTGTTAGGTCGGACACAAGCCAGACCCCGGACATCTCGGATTTTCGGTCATCTCGGTCTGGGTCTCCCCCCAATTAGTCCGAGATAGCGAGGGTTTACTGTATTTCCGCTTTACGTATGCCGCATATCTTTGACAGATGGCATCATATGTCTCTCCATTCCCCCAAATGATCCTATGTAGCAACGCGCCTCCGTCGATGACATGTGTAATATGGCTAGATTCGAGTTCCTCTTGCTCTTTATCAGAGATCGTAGGTGCTAATTCCCAAATGGCATTTGCCAGCGCTGGCTTATTGGCCTTCAAGAGGACGTCCCGTCTATCAAAAAGAGCTGGAGGGAATCCACACAGTTCATAACAAAACGCCTCATTGAGTTTGTCTTTATGCGTACCAATAATAACCAGCCTTTGGAATAGTAGTTGTGGGTCAATATGCACGTCATCACCATTAATCTTGACTTTTGACTTGGATTCCATAGTAACTGCTCTATCTTTCTTCCAATATGTGTAGTTGCAAACCTGTTTCCCACACATCCCATCCAGAATGCTCTCCCCAACTTCTTTCGCCTGAGTCACATTCACATTCTCTGTTGCAAGTACACCAGTCACCAGATTCCTCAGACCACCTTCTTTCTTGAATGGTCTCCTATCTTGGAGGAATTCAATCAGTTTGTTCACATCAGCAGAATCCTTCTTCTGATGGGCTGTGGACAGATCTTTGTGCTGTTCACTACTGACAAATGCTACATTGGTAAGGTCCTGCATAGCTTGGGTCACTTCTGCACACACCGGACTGGACATGCACCACACATTCCTTTGTGTTTCTGTAAATCTGCGTCCTCTGGTAAGACCCCCTGTTGTTTTGAGGCTTCTCATTAGGACCTGTTCTATTACTAGGTCAGGGGACAACCCACCCCAGAATCTGTCAGACCTTCGAACAACATGAAGTCCATCTTTGAACTTATTGAAAAGTCCCTCATTTCTGGTCTTGAGGTCAGACATCTTCTGCAAGTAGATATGCAATGACTTTGTGTACAAGCTGTGTCCCGAAGCTGCAAGGTATGGTAACATCTCCTTCATTGCTTCAAGATGGAGAGCCCAGTTCCCAGTCCTTTCTGATCGTAGAAACTTTTGAATGATGTCAAGCATCATCATGTACATCATCCACAGCTGACAAGTGTTCCTTCTTTCTTTGGGTGTGTCAGTCGCATTGGAAATCAAGGCTTGTATTTCATTCAGTGTTGGTAACGATTCAACCTCCGACATGGATATCTCTCCTGAAATCAGTTGATCGAGCATCTTCGCAACATCCTGCATGATGTCTGGGACATGTATCCCCTGATCCGTATCAGCTGATTCCTCAGCTTGATCACTATCAGCTGATTCCTCCGCCTGTGAACCATCTGTGACCACTGATGGCAGGGGTCCCTCCTCGTCCAATTCCTGATCATCGCCACATTCATCCTCGGTCTCTAGAGGTACCATGGAAAGGGAGCTTGAAGTCAGTTTGAAGCCAAGTGAATCTGCCAGTAGGATTGCATGGAGGGCAGTATCCACAAGGAAATGTCCCCTCAAAGCCCTGGCAACAGCTTTACCACTCATGATAGTGTCAAAGTAGTGTCAATAACAATACAATAATAATACAATAACTCTGGGATACCACTCAGACTTCACTATGTGCACGACTGTCTTGCTCGCTCGCTAACACTGACTACTTCACGCTCAGCTCTAGGTGTCTCGCTTTCAGACTCCTGATGATTTTGATTCAGGCTCACCAGGCAACCATTAAAGGATGCTGCCACCTGTTGATAAATGTCTCAGGGGAGTAATTCTTATCCCAAGGGCTAGTGATGAAACCACTCATCTGACATGTTGACTTAGGTTATCATGCTGGTGGGTAAAGGGTTTAAACCATGGGCTTACCTCTAAAAGTGGCCTTAAATATGACATTCGAAATCATGTTTTTATGAAAGATTAGCTATGAAAACATAGGTGTAGGTACCAATTTTAGATGCCTACTGTGAAAATTGGCCGAGTTGCGTCATGATGTATGCAGGAAAACTGGCTCATAGATATACAATTTTCAATGATAAAATTTAGCATGTTCCAATATTTGGACTAAGTGGGATTTTTTATGTTATTTCTAACTCCTCAGTCCACCAAATAAAACTGGTTTAGTTTCTTTTGCAATTAGTGACGGGTTTGGCCAAATTTGCGCCAGAATTACTAGACTATAGCGGCGTCCTCTAGCGTCCAAAGCCACGTATCTTCCTCTCCGCTCCTAGGCGTCTTTCGGTGCGGAGGTATGCCCCTCTCTTCATCCTTCACCCTACCTCCGGACTTGTAGAGTTATTTTGCTCATTTGTACTTGTTCTGTGATGAGCTAGGGCAGTTTTCAGGCTAGATAGGATATGTACACCATCCTGTGAGACGCCTTCTGAGTTTTTTCGTGGGTGTATTATTAACTTGTGATCGGGACACATTCGTTGTGATAAGGCAAGGATCCCTATTGTTGCTTTGTTATGATTTTTTACCCCCTGTGTTATGTCTATTAGCTAGTATAGGCATGAAACTTCTTTTAGCTGTAGTGGGGCCCGCTGTTCGGCTATCCAATTGGGAGAGTTCAGCGGTTTTTATCTCTTCGTGGAGGACCTTGTGCATTTCAGATTCTCTTACTTAGTAAGAAGTTTGGCTACAGGTCATGACGCTTTTCGCCTATGTTCCTGTTCTTCGTGTTTGGGGTAGGAGTACCTAGCATTTCTAGAACGGTAAGTGTAACAGGTCGTTTTCACCTGTTGATGCCTACTGCCCCTGTTAGTTCACTAGGCCTCCCTATAGGTAATATTTTATGGCTAGGATGTATTATTATTATTATTTAATGATATACTTGTACCATAATTATGCATGTTGAATCACGTTGCTTGGGTTTTGGCGACCGTCAGGCAAAGTGTGATCAGTCTGGTGCTATGTTCGATATGCCTCTGGGCCCTCCTGATCCCCGTTCATTTTGCTATGTTGGGGCTCGTATGGTTACCTAGAGTTGTGTAGAATTCAGCTTTCATTAAGTCTGGGACATGTTTGGTTAGAATTCGTGTTTATTGGATCGAAAAGTTGATCTTTTCTTGACGCAGGTATTTTTCGTTGGGCGAATAATACAAGATCCCTAATTCGAGATTCCGGGGGGCCCAGTGAAGTCAACAATCCAATAAACCCGTTCGTAGTCTGGCGTGAACGAACGGTATCCCGGCGGAAGGAAGGGAGGTTTTCTTCCGCCGGAAAATCGGCGTTGCCGAAGACTCACCTAAACCTATCTCTGAGTTAGTTTGGAGCTGATTACTCTTTGCCCGGCGTTGGTCGCTGGATTCTCACGTTAAGATAGGTCTTAGATCAGTGTTGGTCACTTAGGTAAGCAGTCATAAAACTCTGACCATTGGGGATGGTTAAAGTAACGTAAGGGGACTTGAGATGAAACTGGTGTTTGTTTAGTCTTCCTCCTCATACGTATGTAATGTTTATTGTCACGCCGTCATAGACTTGTCCTTATGAGCATTGATTCTTGAAATTTTCCCTCTTCAGGTGTGGTAACTAAGTTTGCAACAGAGGGACGTCTAGGCGGACAGCATTACCAGACGGGGGGGAGGTGTCACCATGGACATTCCATTTTGTAGTAGCCAAAATTGCTCCAACCTCCCAGTACTCGGTCATGCACAATGTGTTCGTTGCGTCAAGTGCCTTGACAGATCGAGGGGTAGATGGTTAACTAAATCGTGTGTCCAGTGCTTTAAATTTAGAAACGGGCTTGTGAAACATTCTGATTCAAAGTGTAAGAAAGTCTTGTTATCAATAAGAACCACTTACAAAAACTATTGCCGGGAAGTAGCTCATAAAGCTCTTCAATTAGACGATCAATTATTATCAGGGTTTCTGGACAGTACGTCGCCCGGCAGACCTCAGAATGCAGCATCTTCGTAGCCTCCTCCTACTGCTCCCCCGCCGAGGGTGAAGCAGAAAGTGTTATCGAAAGAAATCATATCTACAGATGATTCGTCAGAATCTGCACCTCCCTCCCCTCGCCAGTTCAAAAGGACACCATCCTCCGTTAAGGTAACTTCCCAGAGGCGACGCCCTTGATTAAAGTCCCCTCATAGCAGACCCGCGTCTCCATTACCAGCTCAACCGGCTAAGAGATCGAAATCTGATTCTTCCTCGCGCCCTAAGAGCCGACCGAAGAAGGAATCTAAGGACAAGGGGAGTCCGGCAAAGCAACGAACTCCGGCACCGAAGACTGTATCAACACCTAATGGATCTGGGACACAACTGTCGAGAGCTGATCGCCAGCAACTGTCTCCACCTCGCCAACTCCCCTCTGTACCTTCATCTGATCGCAGTATCTTTGGGCCACCAGCTTCACCACGGATGGTATACGTGTCTCCCTCCATTCGAAAGAAGCCCTATACAGTACGTTCCTCCGCCGGGCGCCGTGGCAGGAGTCTCCCATTTAATTACCGGTCTTGCGGGAGGATCGCAGGCATGTCACTCCTCTTGAAGACTCGCAGCAAGAGTCTCTTAGTTCCACTTTGGAGCAACCGGGTCGCTCCTCTCCCATGGAGTATTCACCGATACCAGATCTGGTGTGGATCGAAGAGCCGGAGCCGGAAGAACAA